>JAXIVJ010008523.1:5000-55227 GCA_036785665.1 Chirona hameri
CCAGGAGATGTCCTGTCCTTACTGCTTACCCAGGAGATGTTCTGTGCTTACTGCTTACCCAGGAGATGTTCTGTGATTACTGCTTACCCAGGAGATGTCCCGTGCTTACTGCTTACCCAGGAGATGTCCTGTGCTTACTGCTTACCCAGGAGATGTACTGTGCTTACTGCTTACCCAGGAGATGTCCTGTGCTTACCCAGGAGATGTCCTGTGCTTACTGCTTACCCAGGAGATGTCCTGTGCTTACTGCTTACCCAGGAGATGTCCTGTGCTTACCGAGGAGATGCCCTGTGCTTACTGTTTACCCAGGAGATGTCCTGTGCTTACTGCTTACCCAGGAGATGTCCTGTGCTTACTGTTTATCCAGGAGATGTCCTGTGCTTACTGCTTACCCAGGAGATGTCCTGTGCTTACTGCTTACCCAGGAGATGTACTGTGCTTACTGCTTACCCAGGAGATGTCCTGTGCTTACCGAGGAGATGCCCTGTACTTACTGTTTACCCAGGAGATGTCCTGTGCTTACTGCTTACCCAGGAGATGTCCTGTGCCTACTGCTTACCCAGGAGATGTCCTGTGCTTACTGCTTACCCAGGAGATGTCCTGTGCTTACCGAGGAGATGCCCTGTGCTTACTGCTTACCCAGGAGATGCCCTGTGCTTACTGCTTACCCAGGAGATGTACTGTGCTTACTGCTTACCCAGGAGATGTACTGTGCTTACTGTTTACCCAGGAGATGTCCTGTGCTTACCAATGAATGTCCTGTGCTTACTGCTTACCCAGGATATGTCCTGTGCTTACTGCTTACCCAGGAGATGTCCTGTGCTTACTGCTTACCCAGGAGATGTCCTGTGCTTACTGCTTACCCATGAGATGTCCTGTGCTTACTGCTTACCCAGGAGATGTACTGTGCTTACTGCTTACCCAGGATATGTACTGTGCTTACTGCTTACCCAGAGATGTCCTGTGCTTACCGAGGAGATGCCCTGTGCTTATTACTGCTTACCCAGGAGATGTACTGTGCTTACTGCTTACCCAGGAGATATCCTGTGCTTACTGCTTACTCAGGAGATGTCCTGTGCTTACCGAGGAGATGCCCTGTGCTTACTGCTTACCCAGGAGATGTCCTGTGCTTACCGAGGAGATGTACTGTGCTTACTGCTTACCCAGGAAATGTACTGTGCTTACTGCTTACCCAGGAGATGTACTGTGCTTACTGCTTACCCAGGAGATGTACTGTGCTTACTGCTTACCCAGGAGATGTCCTGTGCTTACTGCTTACCCAGGAGATGTCCTGTGCTTACCGAGGAGATGCCCTGCGCTTACTGCTTACCCAGGAGATGTCCTGTGCTTACCGAGGAGATGTACTGTGCTTACTGCTTACACAGGAGATGTCCTGTGCTTACCGAGGAGATGTACTGTGCTTACTGCTTACCCAGGAGATGTCCTGTGCTTACCGAGGAGATGCCCTGTGCTTACTGCTTACCCAGGAGATGTCCTGCAGAAAGGTGTCCTGATGAGTGGAGTGGAAAAACTCCTTCTTGCCGACGCGCAGCACCACCGTCTCGGTGGCGTCATGGAACTCAACCATCTCCAGGTCAGCCTTGGCCAGTGGCTTCAGGTCCTTGGTCAGGTGCTGTCACACATACACAGCGTAGTGTCACGGCAGGTCAGGACGTCAACTTGACAATACACCCACACCTACTGAACGCCAACTCACTCAGTTCAACAATAAACCCACACCTACTGAACGCCAACTCACTCAGTTCGACAATAAACCCACACCTACTGAACGCCAACTCACTCATTTCGACAATAAACCCAGTCCTACTGAACGCCAACTCACTCAGTTCGACAATAAACCCAGTCCTACTGAACGCCAACTCACTCATTTCGACAATAAACCCACACCTACTGAACGCCAACTCACTTAGTTCAAACAGCAAGTGCACGACCAACGAATAATGTGTCGATATCTTACACAGTGCTGGGTACAAACTGCATCGGTATAGCATAGCAAAGTTGTTCTATGACCACGGACATTTTGAACTAATGATGATGATACCAACTGTTGTAGTTATATGGTGCCCAAATGAATTCCTATTTTGACAAACAGCACATGGAATGTATTCATTCATCTATCAAAAGCTTTCGAGAAACGCTCGGATCCCAGGACATTCCATAAACACATTGTATTGGCTTGTTTGTTTTGACGGTTGTATTCCGCAGTTGAATTCATGCGATTGTTTTCAGGACCAGAATTTTAATATTTAGGACACGAATTCGAACGAATCTTTAGGACACGTATTATAAATTTCCATATAGCCATGCGGCCGTGATTTCGTCTATACCTCGTTCCACTCAAAATTTGCGGCCGAAGGGCTTTCAGCAATTTGCATTGCATTTGCATTTTGCAATTGAAGCTAAAATTCCTCGTGAGATTTTTTCGCGTGCTGTTATTATTAAAGGGATGTTTCACCATTGTGTTGGCTTTGAACTGAGATAGCCACTATCCTTGGCCGTTGTTTAAATGTCGAAAATACTAAGGTCATTTCTCCAAAAACTTAGCCGTTTTTAAGCAATTTAATTTCCCATTTGCAAAATGGGGTCTAGGCTAGTGCCGCCGCTGATTGGCTGACAGACACTTTTTCAGCCAATCCCACTTTGTCAGCCAATCAGCGGCGGTCTATAGATAAATAATGACGTCATCATCCCGAATTTAAAACCTTCATTTGTATAAAGTAAAGAAACTTTTCGAGATAAAAAATATCACCATCGTTTTCAGCAGGACTTACTGCATATTTTCAACTACAACTAGCGTATATTTGACAACTGGAACGATGTATAGTGTTCTGATCAGCTAGCTGCAGCGCCTGGGAGACCATGGCGGCAGGCATGATCAACACATCAACATACAGTGGGCTCAGCGATACATACAGGCCAGCTTTAGCACATCGATTGCCGAAACACTCGAATCGATCTAAAAACTACCACAATCTACCACAATCTTATGGGATTTAGTATGGACAAAATCTAAAAGGAAGAAAATCAGGTACTTCATTTCATTTGACCAAAAAGAGTTTTCGTGACATTTAGATTCGACACTGACATCAGTATATGACAGGGTTTCGGACTTCGGACCGGTGTCACGGCCAAAACCAGCCCGAAATAAGTGTTTTTGTTTCACTGCAAAACAAAACTATCCGGATCACTTTTTCATGAGGAATTCGAATCTGGAATTGAAAATAGCATGGCATCTATTTTCACTTCGCCTCTGCGTGCGGTTGCCTTGTAAAAAAACACAGTTTTTTACAAAACGCGTTAAATCGGCAGGAAAACCAATAGGTGTGTGTGTGTGTGTGTGTGTGTATGTGTATGTGTATGTGTATGTGTATGTGTATGTGTATGTGTATGTGTCTGTGTCTGTGTCTGTGTCTGTGTGTGTGTGTGGGTGTGCGGGTGTGCGGGTGTGCGGGTGTGCGGGTGTGCGGGTGTGCGGGTGTGCGGGTGTGCGGGTGTGCGTGTGTGCGTGTGTGCGTGTGTGCGTGTGTGCGTGTGTGCGTGTGTGCGTGTGTGCGTGTGTGCGTGTGTGCGTGTGTGCGTGTGTGCGTGTGTGCGTGTGTGCGTGTGTGCGTGTGTGCGTGTGTGCGTGTGTGCGTGTGTGCGTGTGTGCGTGTGTGCGTGTGTGCGTGTGTGCGTGTGTGCGTGTGTGCGGGTGTGCGGGTGTGCGGGTGTGCGGGTGTGCGGGTGTGCGGGTGTGCGGGTGTGCGGGTGTGCGGGTGTGCGGGTGTGCGGGTGTGCGTGTGCGTGTGCGTGTGCGTGTGCGTGTGCGTGTGCGTGTGCTTGTGCGTGTGCGTGTGCGTGTGCGTGCGCGTGCGCGTCGCGTGCGCGTCGCGTGCGCGTGCGCGTGTGCGTGTGTGTGTGTGTGTGTGTTCATGTGCATTGGCGTCAGCCACGAGTGCGTAACGTATTTAATAATTTCCTAATTACGAGAGGATAACCTTTAATGTTTTCCATTTATTCTCAAAACTCTCTATCTTGTCTTTCAGTCTGCTGGCAAGCTGTTCTTTTTGTGCTTCAATTTTTAATAAATTTATCATATGAGTGGTTTCAGGTTTTTTACAGGCGTTTCGGGATCTGTATATTACTGCTTTAGCTACAGTGATTATGAGTGTGTGTAATGGATCTGTTTCTTGTGGGAAGAACCATGACTGAACGTTGTGGTGAAAACGTATTTGATATTGAGTGTGCAACTTTCTATCGATATCTTGCAAAAATGTTTGAGTAACTGGACACTGCCAGAATAAATGAATTATTGTTTCGGTATCACGCGTACAAAATGTGCAAGTGCTATTGTCGGATATTCGAATTGTATGTAAGAACTTATTCGTTGTTATTATTCTATATTATTCTGTAATGCAGGTAAAGTAAATACACTGAATTCGTAGATTGTTTAATGTGCAACCTTCATGATGGAAGCCGACATCGCGTTCCCATTTTTGTTTTCGGTTTCTATCAGTAATGTCACATTTTTCCGCAATGCATTGATAAATAATGAATAGTAGTATTTTGTGATATTTGGCTTAGTGAGGAACAATTGTAACTTGAAAGGGATAATCGGCCTCTCGAAAGGCAAGCGTATTGAGTTTCTGACGCTTTGAGGTAAGCTACGTATTAATGTTTCATAGCACAGAAATGTCATTGATATTCGATATTGTACTTTGATTTCTTCTCGTGTTAGTATGTTGCCGTTTTTATCATTAAACAGATCTCCAATGAATCTCAGCCCTTGATTATCCCATTGATTGACAATAGATGTTTTGAATTTTGTGTAGTCTGAGAACCATAAATGCTCCCTTATTATGTCTTCCGGTTGAAGATTTAACAGTTGATTAAATTGAATGAGAGAATCTACCACTTCTCGCCAGAATATGTTGCTTATTATGGGATGGTGTTCTATGAGATTGCTTATTTATGGGAAATTGTTACTAAATTGGCCTATTTTAATATAGTGTTTACTCTGGTCGGTTGGGCAAGATCCAACGCAGCGTCCAAATAAAATGTGAGAAACTAATTGAACTCGATATGCTCTGAAAGAAAATTGAGTGAACAAGAGAATGAGCATAGCGCGAACTCCGCCAAACATATGGCTGTGTGGTTGTGGTGCTACGGCTCTTCGAAGTTGGGCGACAATTTTTTTACCCTGAAAAACGCGTATTTTCGAAATTTTTATTTTAATTTTATTTGTTTATAAATTTAGTCCGAATGTTTTTGAATGGATGGATTTCCGAAGTCAGGCCCCGCGCTAAGCATAGCTTGTTGCGCAGGCCCTGACCCCACCATCTAATCAAGCAATTCCTGGCGTCCGGCAGAATTTAGAAGCGAAAGTTTAACGTGCCCGACATACCTGGACACGGTCCGTTTTTCGTCTTTTACGCTAAACTATTCATACTCAGAGTAAATATATTTAACTTTTGAGGATGGCAAATGAAAGTCCATTGCATTACCAACATTTTGACGCCAAGCTTGTCAATATTGGTATAAAAAACTGACGTGTGTATATTTTTTACACCCGTGTCCGCAAAACCGGTCCAGAGTCCGAGACCCTGTCATATCTTATATAGCATTGCGCCTAGAGCTGCCATTTGAGTGAATGACGGTGATTTGGGTCTTAACGGCACCACAACTGCTTCATTATAAGGCGACATTGGAATCGAAGGCCCATGGTATTTGCTTGGACAGCTGAGAATACCGTAGTCAATTCCGCCCGCAGTTTTTTCGGGGGGGGGGGGGCAGAAACGTCGGCCTCTAGACGGCACAGACGAGACGCTGATGCAATATTTTGTTTTAACGCCTAAAAAAAGTATCTAGCTCGTCTGGTAACAACATTACAGTTTGTCATGACAACGACTCGTTTATGATGGTACATGGCTTCTTTATGATGAAATCATCATAAGTCCTGTTCCAAAGCAATACACCAAACTGCATCACCCAGCTATCATGACAAATCTACATTCCAGCTGCCATAACAGCTCAATACTTACCAAATAACCCCATACTCCCAGTAACGATGATAGCACAACACACTCAGTTGCCATGCCGAGATCGCCCGGCTGGTTCCCATAGCAACACCAGACGCTCAGATACCACGGACCACGGGGAATCAATCGCCGTGGACCCTACGGGCCGGGCTGTCTAATGCCGGCCGCCATCTTGCCAGTACCAAAAAGGCGGCCGGGCGCGCGGCCGCCCGTGTTAAAGGATGGGGAGGCGGGCACACCACACCGCCTGACATTTTACAATATATTGGGCGAACTACTTGTGGTAGCGCAATATGACTACCACTACAACGTTTCAAATTGCATGGAGAATGATTCTAGGTGTTTATATTTTTCCATATTTTTTTGTCACGAACAAAAATATGAACACCTAGAATCATTATCCATTCAATTTGGAACATTGTAGTGGTAGTCATATTGCGCTACCACAAGTAGTTCGCTCAATATATTGTAAAATGTCAGCCGGTGTACCCGCCTCCCCATCCTTTAACACGGGCGGCCGCGCGCCCGGCCGCCTTTTTGGTACCTTCAAGATGGCGGCCGGCATTAGACCAATCTTCCGGCCAATGCGCGTTCCATGTTATAGAGTTCAGTGCCATGGACACACCACTCGTCCAGCCACTATGGCAACATCAGACGCTCGGTTACCATGACAACACACGCACCTGGTTAACATCTACGCACCCCGTTACCATTGCAAAACCACGCGCCCAGTTACCATAGCAACACCACGCACCCGGTCACCATGACAACACGAAACTTTCGGTTACCTTGACGACACCGTGCGTGTTAACGCGGAAGTTGAAGTCGCCGAAGATGAAGAAGGGCACGTTGCTGTGTTTGTCGGCATGGAACCTGTCCAGAGTGTGCTGCAGCGCCCGGCGGCGGTTCTCGCTGTAGGGCGACGGACTCTGGAGGAGCCGGGGGGAACGTGTCACTTGTCGTAGTCGTACATACCAGCACACTCACACAGCTGGCACAGCACGCAAGATGACAGGACACTCGCAGTGACCAGCGCTAGTTCAGCCTAAGCGATGACCTGGGTTTGTCATCTAAACACTGGTCTGATCAGGACAGTCACCCCAGCACCTAGTAGGCGGACACAATAAATCTCACAATATTCAACGCGCTTATTTGAAATATGTGTTAAGGGGGACGTCTTTCGCCTTGTTGTTTTAAATTTCACTTGAGTGTGTGGTGAGCTGTCTTTCTGTAAAACTTGCATACACAATGGTAGCGAAATTAGTATGCACTAGTGCTAACCCGTCCGCTCCGCTGGGCGATTACTGGTGTCCAGTGGTGGTGCAAGCCAGTGATAGGCAATTAGGGATTGATAACCCGTACTACCCGGACACCTGTCGTACCTATAATACGTTTTTGCACTCGTCATACACGCGAAGTACCCGCCAAAAACCTACGGTGCCCGACATACACCCTTAGTACCCTTTGTGCCCCTGTGGAACACGTGATAACCCCGTTATGACCGACACTCACCCATTATACCCGTGGAATATCTATGACACCCGTTATACACCCGTTAAACTCGTGAAAACTCCACCCCGGCTTAGCGTATATGTTCATTGATATATGCCGTATCGAATGTCGATGACCTTCGTTTCGCAGTGATTCCGTGGTTGCTTCTCCTTGGTTGTGACACTGTAGTATCCGTGGTCGGATCTGATTGGCTTTCGACTGGAGTGAAGCGATCTAAAACTCGTATCCGTAAGCTGTTTTTTTTACGGTAAAATAATTCTTAACACCTCCTTCTATGTTAGTTACAGCACAAACCTTCGCCCAAAACTGCACAACCTAAAACTGTCTGTAACTATCATATCAAATGCGCCGGAAATGTACGAATTATACTCCACTCGGTAGTATCCGTAAACTCGTTTGAAAACCTTAAAATCACGTACATCACGTGCTTATAGCAAAGTGGTACTGCAATGTAGAACTGCCGCTTTACTGTGTTAAATTCGCTCCGGAATGACAGACAGACAGACGCTTATCAAATAGTAATATAGATTATTGAGATAGACCCAAATAAAAGGCGTGCACGAGTCCTTCAAGAAAGTTAACAGAGTACTGGCAGTGTGGAATGGGTGACAGTTATCCGAAACTGATCAGTTCGCCTCTCTTCCGGCCGCAACAGAATATGATCACAACGCCGACAGCATACAACCCGCGCGACCCATGATCTCATCACAGCCAGAACAGACGTTGTACAGCACCGCTACGCCCCGAGCTTCCTGACAAAGGGCGCTGCAGTCGGCGACAGCACAGCAGCACTTCAAGTGCAGGCCCCACAGCACGGAACGTCGCAGAGAATTGAGTGCTTCGGATGCGCTTAATGTCAGCCAGCTTCGATTTTCGGTCACGAATCGCATTCTTCCCAAGTGCAGCGCATCTTTTCGAGTTAATCGAGGACACGCTTCACCAGCACCAAGTGTCCACAGTTTGATATATCCCCACGTCTATGATATATCCCCACGTCTATGATATATCCCCACGTCTATGATATATCCCCACGTCTATGATATATCCCCACGTCTATGATATATCCCCACGTCTATGATATATCCCCACGTCTATGATATATCCCCACGTCTATGATATATCCCCACGTCTATGATATATCCCCACGTCTATGATATATCCCCACGTCTATGATATATCCCCACGTCTATGATATATCCCCACGTCTATGATATATCCCCACGTCTATGATATATCCCCACGTCTATGATATATTCCCACGTCTATGATATATCCCCACGTCTATGATATATCCCCACGTCTATGATATATCCCCACGTCTATGATATATCCCCACGTCAATGACGGACTGACAGCAGCGATTAGACAACAAATAAAATGCAAGCATAGTCATTGCAGCCAAAGTTCGAAATTCACTTTCCTCTGCCCATCCCCTTGCCTTCCTCCCTCAAACTGCATCCCTTTCTCCCTCTAGTTGTACATCCTCTCATCTTCCTTCCTTCCATTGGACTGTACTCCCTCTACAACCCCTCCTCTTCCCTCCCTCTCACTCCCCTCCCCTCCACCCCTCTTCCCTCCATCTCCGTCCCCTCCTATTCCCTCTCTCTCTCCTCTTCCCTCCCTGCTCGCTCTTACGGCCTCGATGGCGATCATGTTGCAGGCGTCGTGGAAGAGGTGGATGTTAACCAGATCGATCTCGGTCCCCAGGATCCGCCAGCGGGTCCGTAGGTACCCCTTACGCGACCACTTGCAGTTGGGGAAGTACTCCTGAGGAAACTTGTCCTTGTCGGCCTCTGAGATGCCGGCCAGGTCGCCGGTGTACACCTCGTGACCGTCCACGGACCGGTACCGCTCCTCTGGAGGGGTACACATCAGACACCGTGACACAGAGTACCGAGGGGAGCCAACCCACGGACCGGTACCGCTCCTCTGGAGGGGTACACATCAGACACCGTGACACAGAGTACTAAGGGGAGCCAACCCACGGACCGGTACCGCTCCTCTGGAGGGGTACACATCAGACACCGTGACACAGAGTACCGAGGGGAGCCAACCCACGGACCGGTACCGCTCCTCTGAAGGGGTACACATCAGACACCGTGACACAGAGTACTAAGGGGAGCAAACCCACGGACCGGTACCGCTCCTCTGGAGGGGTACACATCAGACACCGTGACACAGAGTACCGAGGGGAGCCAACCCACGGACCGGTACCGTTCCTTCCTCTGGAGGGGTACACATCAGACACCGTGACACAGAGTACTAAGGGGAGCAAACCCACGGACCGGTACCGCTCCTCTGGAGGGGTACACATCAGACACCGTGACACAGAGTACCGAGGGGAGCCAACCCACGGACCGGTACCGCTCCTCTGGGGGGGGGGGGTACACATCAGACACCGTGACACAGAGTACCGAGGGGAGCAAACCTACGGACCGGTACCGCTCCTCTGGAGGGGTACACATCAGACACCGTGACACAGAGTACTAAGGGGAGCCAACCCACGGACCGGTACCGCTCCTCTGGGGGGGGGGGGGGGGTACACATCAGACACCGTGACACAGAGTACCGAGGAGAGCAAACCTACGGACCGGTACCGCTCCTCTGGAGGGGTACACATCAGACACCGTGACACAGAGTACTAAGGGGAGCCAACCCACGGACCGGTACCGCTCCTCTGGAGGGGTACACATCAGACACCGTGACACAGAGTACTAAGGGGAGCAAACCCACGGACCGGTACCGCTCCTCTGGAGGGGTACACATCAGACACCGTGACACAGAGTACTAAGGGGAGCAAACCCACGGACCGGTACCGCTCCTCTGGAGGGGTACACATCAGACACCGTGACACAGAGTACTAAGGGGAGCAAACCCACGGACCGGTACCGCTCCTCTGGAGGGGTACACATCAGACACCGTGACACAGAGTACTAAGGGGAGCAAACCCACGGACCGGTACCGCTCCTCTGGAGGGGTACACATCAGACACCGTGACACAGAGTACTAAGGGGAGCCAACCCACGGACCGGTACCGCTCCTCTGGAGGGGTACACATCAGACACCGTGACACAGAGTACTAAGGGGAGCCAACCCACGGACCGGTACCGCTCCTCTGGAGGGGTACACATCAGACACCGTGACACAGAGTACCGAGCTGATAATGATGATGATTATTGGGGCTTAAGGGCGCCGCAACAAGATAGTTATATTGCGCCTATAGCACCGAGGGGAGTCGCATCCTATTGGAGACTGTCGTCAAAGACTAGCGGACATAATGGAATGGCAGAATATCAACATGGAAACACAAACAAGGAAACTCAGCTCGCCAATAAACGTCAGAGCACATTCGCCTTAACAGGCTCCCAGACGCTCCCAGACGCTAACCAATGTCAGATGATGCCTCAGCCATCAATGAGAGCCACACGGACCAGAAACGACCAGGTCAACGGCCATGGAACGCGATGTTAGGTCTGCACATAACCTCCTCCTGCTGACACCTGTGGCGCCGCCGTATGTAAAAGTAGACACCGACTGTGGCTTGGGGTTAACGTTTCTGACGAGTTCTGAGGGACATGCTCTATAGTTGGTGAGCTTCAGCGAGCGGGCCGGCAGCTTCAGAGGAGGAAGCCGGGAGGACGGCAGCGCTGGAGGGCAACTCGCCACTCACCGCGCCAGTCCCAGAGGTCGGCCTGCTGCAGCCGCCGGCTGACCAGGTACAGGTTACCCAGCGCCGTGAAGCTGTCCGCCCGGTTAAAGTCCTTGTCCAGAAGGATGACGGCGCGGTCAAACTCACTGTCGATCTCAGGACTGGCCAGCACGTCCCTGCCAAGAGCCGCCACAGTCACAGTCAGTCACAGTCACACAGTCACTGTCGATCTCAGGACTGGCCAGCACGTCCCTGCCAAGAGCCGCCAGTCACAGTCACACAGTCACTGTCGATCTCAGGACTGGCCAGCACGTCCCTGCCAAGAGCCGCCACAGTCAGTCAGTCACAGTCACACAGTCACTGTCGATCTCAGGACTGGCCAGCACGTCCCTGCCAAGAGCCGCCAGTCACAGTCACACAGTCACTGTCGATCTCAGGACTGGCCAGCACGTCCCTGCCAAGAGCCGCCACAGTCACAGTCACACAGACAGTCACACACACAGTCACACAGACAGTCACACAGACAGTCACACAGACAGTCACACAGACAGTCACACAGACAGTCACACAGACAGTCACACAGACAGTCACAGTCAGTCACAGTCAGTCACAGTCAGTCACAGTCATTCACAGTCAGTCACAGTCCCACATTCACACAGTCACACAGCCAGTCACAGTCACAGTCACATACACACATGCACAGTCACACAGTCACATTCACACAGTCACACAGTCACAGTCACACAGTCACAGAGTCACAGTCACACAGTCACAGTCACACAGTCACAGTCACACAGTCACAGTCACACAGTCACAGTCACACAGTCACAGTCACACAGTCACAGTCACACAGTCACAGTCACACAGTCACAGTCACACAGTCACAGTCACACAGTCACAGTCACACAGTCACAGTCACACAGTCACAGTCACACAGTCACAGTCACACAGTCACAGTCACACAGTCACAGTCACAGTCACAGTCACAGTCACATTCACACAGTCACAGTCACACAGTCACAGTCACACAGTCACAGTCACACAGTCACAGTCACACATTCAGTCACACATTCACAGTCACACAGTCACAGTCACACAGTCACACAGTCCACATTAACGTAGTCGCACAGTCACAGTCACATAGGCACAGTCACACAGTCACACAGTCACATTAACGTAGTCGCACAGTCACAGTCACATAGTCACATTCACACAGTCAGTCACACGGTCACAGTCACACAGTCACAGTCACACAGTCACAGTCACACAGTCACAGTCACACAGTCAGTCACACAGTCAGTCACACAGTCACAGTCACACAGTCACAGTCACAGTCACAGTCACACAGTCACAGTCACACAGTCACAGTCACACAGTCACAGTCACACAGTCACAGTCACACAGTCACAGTCACACAGTCACAGTCACACAGTCACAGTCACACAGTCACAGTCACAGTCACATCCCCACAGTCACACAGTCAGTCACACAGTCACACAGCCACAGTCACAAGGCCACACAGTTACAAGGTCACACAGTCACAAGGTCACACAGTCACAGTCACACATTCACAGTCACACAGTCACAGTCACATAGTCACATTCACACATTCAAAGTCACACAGTCACAGTCACACAGTCACAGTCACATATTCACATAGTCACAGTCACAGTCACACATTCACAGTCACACAGTCACACAGTCACATTCACACATTCACAGTCACACAGTCACAGTCACACAGTCACAGCCACACAGTCACAGTCACACAGTCACAGTCACACAGTCACACAGTCACACAGTCACACAGTCACACAGTCACACAGTCACACAGTCACACAGTCACACAGTTACAGTCACAGTCACACAGTCACAGTCACACAGTCGCACAGGAACTCAGTCAGAAGCGTTACTGCAGGGCACTGTACTGGCAGCAGCACGAAACCAGCCTCGGTCATCGGTCAGCGTCGCAAGACACGAAACCATCCTCGGTCATCGGTCAGCGTCGCAAGACACGAAACCAGCCTCGGTCATCGGTCAGCGTCGCAAGACACGAAACCAGCCTCGGTCATCGGTCAGCGTCGCAAGACACGAAACCAGCCTCGGTCATCGGTCAGCGTCGCAAGACACGAAACCAGCCTCGGTCATCGGTCAGCGTCGCAAGACACGAAACCAGCCTCGGGCATCGGTCAGCGTCGCAAGACACGGAACCAGCCTCGGTCATCGGTCAGCGTTGCAAGACACGAAACCAGCCTCGGTCATCGGTCAGCGTCGCAAGACACGAAACCAGCCTCGGTCATCGGTCAGCGTCGCAAGACACGAAACCAGCCTCGGTCATCGGTCAGCGTCGCAAGACACGAAACCAGCCTCGGTCATCGGTCAGCGCCGCAAGACACGAAACCAGCATCAGTCATCGGTCAGCGCCGCATGACACGGACACGAACGTACGGATAAAATAGACGATGCCCACCTGACAAACTGGTCGACGTGTTGCATGCTGGTTTCGTAGTTCTTCCCGCCCACTTCTTGACAATGCAGTGCCACGAATTCGGGCCTTCGCTCCCGTATGAGCTAGAAGAGACAGAGCAGTTCATTAGCAATCAGATTCAGATTCAGATTCATGTATTGCGGCTCTGTCCTCGCGGATGCGAGGCTTTTCAGTTGCCAATATTGCAAATATGGAATAGGAGAGCGGTACACGCAAAAACATACACGCGCGAACATAATCATTCAGGGCATACGATTCGATCATTCCCTGTTGGATCCGAGCATATCAGTCAGATCGGCTTTGAAGCGTGACATCCGCATGGTGTCCTAAATAGCTGTAGGCAGATTGTTGTACAGTTTGGCACCTCCATAGACAAGCCTGCGTTTCCCTGTCTCACTTCTAACTCTTGGCAAACGTAGTTGCCCGATCTGCCGAGTTCTCTGGCCGTGCTCTACGCGTTCAAACATCTGTCGCAGGATCTCGGGTTCGCCAAAACGCAGTATCGATTTAGTTAAAGTCAGTTGGTGGTACTCAAATAGGCTGCGGGCTGACAAGATACCCAGTCGCCCAGCTTCACACGATATCCTGTCGTATTTACGTTTCCCGGTGATGACACGGGTACACAAATTTACAAGTATTTGGATACGGTGCTGATCTGCGTGACACCACATGTTCCGTAGATCGACCGGCAATACCTAATGGATGACATCACCAGACCTTCCACAATCTGTCGCAGAGCGCAGCGTGGTACTTTTTTATATTTAGTCCGAATGTTTTTGAATGGATGGATTTCCGAGGTCAGGCCCCGCGCTAAGCATAGCCTGTTGCGCAGGCCCTGACCCCACCACCCGATCAAGCAATTCCTGGCGTCCGGCTGAATTAGAAGCGAAGGTTTTACGTGCCCGACATACCTGAAAACGGTCCGCCCCGTCCTCTGACGTCACCTGACCTTGAGTGCGACCGCTGCCACCGGTCACAGGCCATCCCAGTCAGGGGCAAATAGCGAGCGCCGAAGCGACTCGAACCCGGGCTGTCACTACCAGGTGAGGTCAGAAGCCCGGCGTTCTCCCAACTGAGCTACAGGGGCGGACACGGATGCGGCACAAGATGTCGAGCATGCATCAGGACGATTAGTGTACCTGTACATTTAGCGGTCAACTGGTCAATGTGAGGTTCAAAACACAGGTGCCTGTCAATGACAAGACCTAAGTTTTTAACTATTCTGGATTCAGTCACAGTTGAGTTTCCTTCTTTGATCGAGATATGAGGGACAGTACGCAGCATAGCCTTTGTTCCGAGTACAAGCAGTTGAGTTTTTGAAACGCTGATTTTCATCTGATTCTTACCAAACCAGTAAGGCGCCGTAGTCGGCGATGAACGAGCGAGCGCGAAGGAAATGTATGGTGAATTTCAACTCGATAGGGCAAGTAGTTTCTGAGATACAAAAAAGGTGCGCACGTGCGCACGTGCAGAGGCTTGTGGGAAATTGCCTTGTGGGAAATTGGCGGCTGGAGGTCCCTAACCATACACCAAATTTGTACACAAACGGCTCAGCCGTTCCTGAGATATATAATAGGGGTGTGCACGTGCGCACGTGCAGAGGCACCCCACCCATGACTTGTGGGAAGGCGGCGGCGGAGGGTCCCTAACCACACGCCAAATTTAAACACAATCGGCTCAGCTGTTCCTGAGATATAGAATAGGGGTGTGCACGTGCGCACGTGCAGAGGCACCCCACCCATGACTTGTGGGAAGGCGGCGGCGGAGGATCCCTAACCACACACAAAAATTTAACACAATCGGTTCAGCCGTTCCTGAGATATAAAATAGGGGTGTGCACGTGCGCACGTGCGCACGTGCAGAGGCACCCCTTGTGGGAAAGTGGCGGCTGAGGGGTCCCTAACCACACACCAAATTTGAACACAATCTGCCCAGCCGTTGCGAAGTTTTTGCGAGAGAACACTTTTCAACACCCCTCACACGGCACGCGCCACGTGCAGTGGAAGTGACCGACATGAGTCGGCATCGGTCTCAAACAGGTTTGGTTGGATGGGGCTACTCAGCAAAGAAACCCGCTTGTCAATCATCGGACGTGCAGTTGCAGAGATATTAGCTTCTCAAAAGCGTCGCCACGGGTCGGGCCGGGTCGGGCCGCTCATATTCAGATGTTTCCCATATACCACGGAAGGACGAGCGAGCGCTTTGCGCTCGCTCGTAACCAATCTACAAGCATTGCAAGGGCTGTTTCTACCTGACGGATCATTTCATGAAGCTGTTCTTTTCTACCATAAACTAAAAGCTGCATATCATCGGCATATTGAATAACGGCAGAGTTGTCGTTATACAAGTCCATTTCGTTGGCGAAGATCGCGAACATAAGACAGCTGAGACTACCTCCCTGATACACTCCAGTAGTGTTCGGCAATGTCGCTGACAGGTTCGCACCGCCGCCTCTCTTAGCTATATTAACCCTATTTGTAACAGGCTCCTGGCTACCCCTATTTGTAACAGGGGGGAGGGGCGGATTCCGCCCCCCCCCCCCCCGGAGATATACCCGTCCAATTTTCAAAAATGAAACGGTGTTTGGTTCCCCTCAACTCGATCTACATTTATAAATAATAAACAAATCTAAATTTTAGATAGGGGGGCAACAGGGGGGCAAAAACTACAAATTTTAGTGGTATTTTTGATCCAACATAGCTTTCATGTTTATCGACCGATTTTAACACAACTAATAGGAATCGATAGAGATTGAATTGGAAATTGATATATGATGGTGAAGTTTGAAAATTCAAAAATCATAGGCGTGTGCAGGTCACTCAATATGGGAGTGAAGTAAATGCGTAATAAAACCATTTTTTGATGTTGTTTTTTGATAAATGAAATTGTATGTGATTGTGACATTAGACAAAACAGTTATAAATCATATTTTTTGCCATAGGCGGTACCAGGTTAGTGAAAAAGGGAGGTCCAATTGGGAAAAAATATTAACCGCAGACAAGTTGCTACCCAGCACTATAAATATGTTACTGATAGTAGATAGTTCCTTTTTGCATGTTGTACTTCATCATGGGCGTATCCAGGATCCAAACTGGGGCGACGCAAGACCTTTTGATAAGTATATTATCCGCTATTATGCTACTAACTAGTCAACAGTGACTATTTCACTTACAACTTCAATTAGCATTGCTTACCCCCCTTTTTATCCTACCTGGAGTCGCCTATTATCTTATAATCGTTCGTAGATTAGCCTGTGGTGCGTGTTTTATCCGAAAACTGCAGTATGTTATGTCATTGTACGCCCATGCCTCTTAGTTTCCTTGCAATAATATGACCCCCTTTCTTCCATTCCTGAGCGCGCCTCTGCAAAAAATACTTTATTCCCTTTTCTGGCCTCATATGTGCATATATCATTATAAGCTAAACGTCTATTGCGCCGTTAACGCTGACATATAGTCATCACCATGCCAGTCACCCCCCTTTGCATGTGCCTGAACACGCCCCTGAAACTCTATATGTAATAAATTATGCAAGTAATGGAAGCAGAAGCTATCTTTTACATTTTAATAGCTATAAATGTCCCTTACATCGCTCTATTGGCTTCCCGCCAAGCATTGAATACCTCCTGGAACCCCCCCCCCCCCTTTTCAAGCCCCTGAAACCGCCTCTGCCATGTAATTTTTATGATATTTCATTAACATCAACTAATTTGCACTTGTTGCAATCACCGTAAACCGATGTAACTCCTTCATACTTGAGGCAGTTAGGAAGAAACCGTGAAGATCGCATTTCCGTATTATCGCCAAATATCGCCTCCGAACCCACCCAAAACTGTGCCCTGGAACCGCCTCTGTTCAGGTTAAGAACTCAAAATTTTGACACCAAATGCGGTATTCAATTCTATGAAAAGTCCCAAAATTTCATGGGCCTGCTCCCAGCCGTTCTGGAGATATCTGCGAAAAACATGAGGGGGGGGGGGGCGGAATCCCCCCCCCCCCCCTGTTACAAATAGGGTTAACTTGCTGCGTATGCCCCGAAAAGTAGTTAGCCAGTCAGTGAGTGTCAACGCCGTACATTTCTAGTTTACAGAGCAGTTTGTCGTGATCAATTACATCGAAGCATTTTGAGAAGTCCAAAAATGCCAGCCTACATATCTGGCCGATATCCACAGCACGATAGACGCGATCAGTGATAACGGTCAGGGCGGCTTCAGTGGAGTGGTGGCGTCGGTACCCGTGCTGAAAATGTAAAAATAGATGACTGCGGTTAAAATATGCACTGCTCTGACGATGCACTAGTCGCTCGATCACTTTGGTCACAGCCGGAAGTATTGAGATTTGCCGCCAGTTCGCTACACTGGCTAAGTCACCTCCCTTCCGAATTGGCGTCACAAGTGCGTGTTTCCATCTTGGCGGTACTATTCCGGTGGCAAAGCTGGCATTTACAATATCGAGTAACACATAGCAAAGTCCCGGAAATAATGTGTGTAGCATGCATACGCTGATCCATCGGTCCCTGTCAATTTGGACGGTCTCATCGATCCCACCGTCATGCACAAGTCATCGAAGGTCACTGGGCACAGCCGCATGCCGCACGCAGGAACTCGCGGGAGCCTAACAGGCACACGACTTTGCGACGGGGGGACACTAGCGTCCGTGCTTGGCCCCACATTGACGTTCAGTACGCGTTGATTAGCTGCAGCCTTCTTGGTCCCGATGATTGGCCTCAGTACCTGCCAGGTACGGCTCGGCCCAGCCTCGGTGATTGGCCTCAGTACCTGCCAGGTACGGCTCGGCCCAGCCTCGGTGATTGGCCTCAGTACCTGCCAGGTACGGCTCGGCCCAGCCTCGGTGATTGGCCTCAGTACCTGCCAGGTACGGCTCGGCCCAGCCTCGGTGATTGGCCTCAGTACCTGCCAGGTACGGCTCGGCCCAGCCTCGGTGATTGGCCTCAGTACCTGCCAGGTACGGCTCGGCCCAGCCTCGGTGATTGGCCTCAGTACCTGCCAGGTACGGCTCGGCCCAGCCTCGGTGATTGGCCTCAGTACCTGCCAGGTACGGCTCGGCCCAGCCTCGGTGATTGGCCTCAGTACCTGCCAGGTACGGCTCGGCCCAGCCTCGGCGAGTTTACTCTGCAGGTTGTCTCGGCAGTCCCGACGTCCCGCGGCCCGACACTGGCGGTTCAGCTCCCGGTAGCGGTCCCGGTCCCCAGGGCGTCTCGCCGGCCAGCCAGCAGGTCCCGTGTCCCGCCGGCCAGCCAGCAGGTCCCGTGTCCCGCCGGCCAGCCAGCAGGTCCCGTGTCCCGCCGGCCAGCCAGCAGGTCCCGTGTCCCGCCGGCCAGCCAGCAGGTGCCGTGTCTCGCCGGCCAGCCAGCAGGTCCCGTGTCCCGCCGGACAGCCAGCAGGTCCCGTGTCTCGCCGGACAGCCAGCAGGTCCCTTGTCTTGCCGGACAGCCAGCAGGTCCCGTGTCCCTTGTTGGTGGGTGTTGGTGGGTGTTAGTGGGTGTTAGTGGGTGTTAGGGGGTGTTAGCGGGTGTTGGTGGGTGTTGGTGGGTGTTGGTGGGTGTTGGTGGGTGTTGGTGGGTGTTGGTGGGTGTTGGTGGGTGTTGGTGGGTGTTGGCGGGTGTTGGCGGGTGTTGGCGGGTGTTGGTGGGTGTTGGTGGGTGTTGGTGGGTGTTGGTGGGTGTTGGTGGGTGTTGGTGGGTGTTGGTGGGTGTTGGTGGGTGTTGGTGGGTGTTGGCGGGTGTTGGCGGGTGTTGGCGGGTGTTGATGGGTGTTGGTGGGTGTTGGTGGGTGTTGGTGGGTGTTGGTGGGTGTTGGCGGGTGTCGGTAGACGGAGGCGATCAGCAGACGCTTCAGCTTGGCAGTGCCGATGAGACACCAAACAATTGCAAGGTTTGATGAAGCGGCTGTCATCCGGCACCTTTTCGACGTCGTAACAATCCCGAGCCAGGATCGCCACTCCACCGTGACCATATGGTAACTTGCTGTTCCTTGACCGGTCCACTCGGTACAGCTTGAAACCGTCAATTTGCAGCAAACGGTCGGGAACGTTCGGGGTGATCCACGTTTCGCACAGCCAGCCAAAACGTCGAACTGATGTACCTCGGACATGTCGAGATGAAGGTCAGCCAGCTTCGGTTTCAGTGATTGGATGTTGAGTTGTCCAATTAGCAGGTCGTTGGGTCATCTGTCGCCATGGCGGGCCCAGCTGACGCCACCCCTACAGCCGCGGTATTTCCCCCTGCGGTGCCGCCGAGTGCCGCGGCTCAGGTCAGATGACCGGTGACCCAGGCCAGGGGCGGCTCCAGGGTCGACTCAGGTCAGATGACCGGTGACCCAGGCCAGGGGGCGGCTCCAGGGTCGACTCAGGTCAGATGACCGGTGACCCAGGCCAGGGGCGGCTCCAGGGTCGACTCAGGTCATATGACCGGTGACCCAGGCCAGGGGCGGCTCCAGGGTCGACTCAGGTCAGATGACCGGTGACCCAGGCCAGGGGCGGCTCCAGGGTCGACTCAGGTCAGATGACCGGTGACCCAGGCCAGGAGCGGCTCCCAGAGTCCAGGGTGGACCGGCGGGCTGCCGGGGCCGGCTGGATGGTCGGTATGACGCCCTCGGTGTCAGACGCGGTGCGCCTCTGGCCTCCCCTCGTTGGCGGTGGTGATCGCTGCTGGCGGCGGGCCGCCGGGGCCGGCTGGATGGTCGGTATGCCGCCCTCGGTGACAGACGCGGTGCGCCTCCGGCCTCCCCTCGTTGCCGGTGGTGATCGCTGCTGGCGTGTGGACGGTGTCGGCTCTGAGGCGTCCCCAGGGGTGCGGAGCCGGGCCGCCGCGCTCAGCACCATTGTCACAATTGACCGGTCCGCATGGGTAATGTGTATACGACCCCAATGCTTTAAACACAAATGACGAATTTACTCCTTCTAAAAATCGGCAACACAAAATACTCTCCAGTTCCGCGGCTTGCCTGCAATTAAGTTCAGGGGCCCAAAATCGGATTGGACAGGTTTGCTGGGGATTGCCAACATTTTTGTCAGTTTAGTTGGAATAATTCAGATTTCAGATGCAGGTATGCAACCACCGTAAGATTCACATCGACAATACGCATAGCGTGATGTTGTGCATCAATAAATGCATATTTTGACCAAATAATGCATTTTTAGAGATGGCAATAGCATAAACACCCCCCCCCCCCCCACAATTTGATTGCAAGAACCGTTGCACAGCTTACCTTCAGAAATTCGTCCATCCATATTTTCAGCATATGATCAGGCTAGAAAGGAAGAAAAGACGAACAGTGAACAGGTTGAAAAAACAGCTGCATTTTGTATTACAAGTAGGATACAAATATCACAAAAGAAAACAAAGAAAAATACAAGGAATCATTTGGTATCATCAGTCAAATATTGTACCATCCAATGTGAAATCTACAGATAATAATCTGGACTCTTTGTATTATTAATTGTTTGCATTTTCAGTGTTAATCAACATATTGCCATGAAATACCGTTTACAATCAATACACTTATGCTTTATGTATGCTATTTGTATTTTATTGATTCAATGATGTCGCCAACATAGGTAATTTCTCTTCACTGACTGTGACAGCCGACGTATACAAGGTTAAACCGGCATTAACTGGGGTCTCAGCAGAGCGCCATTGACTGGGGGGGGGGGGGGGGGTGTGGGGTAACCAGGCATTGACTGGGGTCTCAGCAGAACGCCATTGACCTGGGGGGGAGGGGTTAACCGGCATTGACTGGGGTCTCAGCAGAACGCCATTGACTGGGGTCTCAGCAGAACGCCATTGACTGGGGGAGGGAGAGGGGGGGGGGGGGGGGGTAACCAGTCAATGCCGGGTTAAGCCTCCGCCCCCCACTGGGGGGGGGGGGGGGGGGAGGTTAACCCGGCATTGACTGGGGTCTCAGCAGAACGCCATTGACTGGGGGAGGGGTTAACCCGGCATTGACTGGGGTCTCAGCAGAACGCCATTGACTGGGGTCTCAGCAGAACGCCATTGACTGGGGGGGGGGGGGGGGGAGGTTAACCCGGCATTGACTGGGGTCTCAGCAGAACGCCATTGACTGGGGGAGGGAGGGGAGGGGGGGGGGGGGGGTAACCAGGCATTGACTGGGGTCTCAGCAGAACGCCATTGACTGGGGGAGGGGGGGGGGGTTAACCCGGCATTGACTAGGGTCTCAGCAGAACGCCATTGACTGGGGGAGGGGTTAACCCGGCATTGACTGGGGTATCAGCAGAACGTCATTGACTGGGGGGGGGGAGGTTAACCCGGCATTGACTGGGGTCTCAGCAGAACGCCATTGACTGGGGGAGGGAGGGAGGGGGGGGGGGGGTAACCAGGCATTGACTGGTAACCAGGCATGAGCTAAAGTGAGATTGTTGGCCAAGATCAAGGTCAATGTCAGGTCACAGAAGGTTACTATGCTAAAAATATCTACAAATGCCATGGAACACATGTTTTATGAGTTATTTTTCACGTATAATTCGATAGTGACAGTCATCTTACCACCTGACTTCATTTACGTGAAGTAAATGTCAATATCAGATCAAGTTCAGGTCACCGAAGGTAAAATTTTGTAATTGATAAATCTAAACAAAAAAGGCATGTTGCTAGACCAGTTTTGTCTCAGAAATACAGTGGTGACATTTATTTGTCTGTATCTAGTCAATAAAAGACAAAAACGCAATTTCAAAGTATGACGTCATGAGTTACCCATACTTTAGATGTCATAAGTCAGTCAAAAATGGAGATATCAGTTTGAAATTTGGTATGGTAGTTGCCTAGGTATGGTTCTCTGACATCTTCCCTTTTTTTCTCAATATTTTAGAAATTTTCTTTGTCGAAAAGCTTTTTTTTGTTTCTCTCGGAGTTAATAGCGAATTTAGTGACTCGAGTTTTAGCGACCAAAATTAGTTAAACTTTGGCCAGTGCCGTACAAATGCCACTTTTTCGATTGCATTTTGCTTCAAATGTGGCATTTGTACGGCCTGGCAAAGTTTAACTAATTTTGGTGTAAAACTCGAGTCACTAAATTCGCTATAACTCGAGAGAAAAAAAAAGTTCGACGAAATTTCTTCATTTTTTGCACACAAGACGTAGAAATGATGTATAAAAAGTTCCCAGAAGTTTCACGTTGATAGCGCTATTAGTTTTTCACCTATTGCGAAAATTAATCAGGGGGCGTTAAACGCCCCCCCCCCCCCCCGTCAATGGCGGGTTTAAGGGACTGTCCCACCTTCCCAAAAGTTGTCAAATGTACGCCGCTTGTGGTGCAAAATATGAAGTAATTGCTGCAGAACACGATTATGACATTTGTTTCTCGCAAACAGTGCTGAATTTCATAAAAAGTTCAGTTGTAATATTTGGGTTGATATTGAGCTCTAGAGCTACACATAAATCCTTTACGCTGCCAAAGTATGGGCACAATTATTTCGAGACAATTCTGGCGCTTTGAATACAAAATAAACCGATTACCAAACCATTGAAACGTAGCAAATATCTCCAAGGTTCACCTTAAAACAAGTCGACTATCATCACCATTTGAAAAGAGAGGTGACGTCATCGGCTTTAAGCTCTATTCAAATACACGTAGGGTTTATTCGTTACAATTGTCAAGATGGAGCTCGAATTTCTTTTCGATTAGACCTATGTGGTTGTTTTAACTGCTACCCTAGTTAATTTCAATGCAAATCCAATAACATGGCTATCTCAACTAAAAACTAATGTTAAGGTGGGAGTGTCCCTTTAAGAGTACCCTCCAAACATAACAACATAGGCACATGATGCAAGTATACAACACACGAGATACACTTAGGACGAAACAAAGAAACAAAACTCAAATAAAACAAAAGCAACACATGAAATGCCCGTAAGAGAAACAAGCAAATACGTCGAACAGACTGAAGTAAAGGGCTATTGCTTCGAACAGAAAGTACCACACAGCGTCCACAGTGACCTCATGCCCTCTTCAGCGTTCAGCGTTCAGTGTTCAGTGTTCAGTGTTCAGTGTTCAGTGTGCAGTGTTCAGTGTTCAGTGTTCAGTGTTCAGTGTTCAGTGTTCAGTGTTCAGTGTTCAGTGTTCAGTGTTCAGTGTTCAGTGTTCAGTGTTCAGTGTTCAGTGTTCAGTGTTCAGTGTTCAGTGTTCAACGCTCGACATCATCATTTATCGAACGGATAAAACAGAACATGTTCCCTGAACTGTGTCGGACTGGAAGCGAAAGAAGTCGCATTGCTGAGCGGCGAGGAAGTCGCATTGCTGAGCGGCGAGGAAGCGATGTGACTCACGATGTTGATAATGAGAGCTTTGAATATTTGCCTTGCGATAATGACCAAATTAATTTGCATTATATTATACGAGTCGCCACGGGCAGTGCGCGATGAATTGATATGGCTTGTAAATGAACAAGGAACTATATAACAAATGCTAAAATATGGGCAGGGCTATCCAATACTTACATCCTCAAAAATGGACCCCACATTTGCCGTAAGCAGAAGCACCTCTGCCCCCATCACACCTGTAAAGAGTAGAAACAATGGTAAAATATAGGTACTTGCCAGTGTCGCGGGTCTCGACGAAGAAAATAGGTTCCTCTATGCTCTTAACGTAGGAAACGTTAGTAGTCACCTCCTTACTCCATTTCCATCCAGAGAAAGCAAGTAGGTATGTTCGAGTCAGAGTTCGCGCCCGATTCATACCTAAGTGTTACTGAATGGGATGGTCTGAAGCAGATATACGATTTTTAGGTATCGGCGTATCGGTGCCGATTCTTTTTGGTAACACACGATACTGTTACCGATACCAAACGGGTTTTCACCGATACCTTGCTGATACTTAACATTAGTCAGACTTGTAATTTCCAACAAAAGCCAACAACCAAAGCATGTATAAAAAGTGCTGAAAAAGCTGACACCCTGAATCAGAAATGCTAAAAACTCCTAGATGTGAATTGTTTTCCATGATGACCAATGGATTGTTAGTACCATCCCGTTTACGATCCGTTTGCGAAGTCCTAGCTGCTGCCCATGAAACTGACGATCAGTCTCCTAACCATTAGTGTTGGATTGTGTATTTTTGCCGTTCAATACTCCTGCACAGGAACACCACATTTTCGCATCGTCCTACCAAAAAACGTATAGCTTAACCCTATTCCCTGCGGGCGGCCAGAATTACGTTAACCTGCGGGGAGGCAGATTCTGCCCCCCCCCCCCCCCCCCCCCGAGATCTCGAGAACCGCTCGGTCGATTTCGATGGGGAAAACGACATTCGATTCGTCATGACAAGATCTCTCTTTTTGGACCCCGACATTTTTGTTTAGTTCAAAAATGGGGGCCAGGGGGCAAAAAATCCGAAAATTTTGGGTGTTTTTTGAAAGGTCATTGCGGCCATGTGGCTCGACCGATTGTCATGCTCCAAACGTTTTTGAGCCTCAAATGTACTGGAATTTAATATATCAAAAGACAAAAAACAAAATAAAAATCATAGGCGTATTCAGGGAATGTAAAATGGGGGGATTTCCTGAAGAAGAAAAAATATGTGCTGCTCGTGATTGTTTGGGACGACATGAACGTCACATGTGGGCATTATATGCTGTAATTTGTTAAATTTGATATATTGCGCATAGGCGGATCCAGGAAAAAACATGGGGGCACCATGCGTGTAACGCTTTTATCATCTTACTAATTTGAAGTTGGACCTAATTTGAGGGTGGGTATCGCCTCCCATTTTTGATGTCCTGAGTGCGCCTCTGCCCCAAAAATATGTACAATCCCAGTATCTATGATGCATATTGCATTGAAATTGTTTCTGACGCATTTATTGAACTGCAAACCACGAAGGAAGTATGCGACGCAAAACCGCATTCGTAACACCCTCCCCAAAACAAGGGCCAGGAACCGCCTCTGCTGGACCGTTTTTTTGACACAATACGCGCCATTCAATTTTAAGAAAAGTCACTAAGTTTCAGGACGCTAGGCCTAACGGTTTAGAAGCGGCAAGTGAAAACCCACCGGGAGGGGCAGAATTTGCCCCCCGCAGGGAATACGGTTAAGCACGAAATTCAGACAATGCAGAACGCCTCACATGAGGAATGGGCAGCTGGTGATCAAAGGGATATTGCCACCTCGCGGGTCAATATGGAGTTTCTGGTATGTATCGGTAGATTAAAGGGATATTGCCACCTCGCGGGCTAATATGGAGTTTCTGGTGTGTATCGGTAGATTAACCCGCCATTGTCTGAGGGGGGGGGGGGCGTTTAACGTCCCACCCTCCTGATAAAATTTAGTAATAGCTCCGCAACCAATAGCGCTATCAACGTGAAACTTCGGGTACCTTCTTATAAGCCAATGATACGTCTTGTGTGCAAAAATGAAGCAATTTCGTCTACAAAATATCGAGTTATAGCGAATTTGGTGACGTCACTACACACGAGTTTTACACCAAAATCAGCTAAACTTTGCCAGGCCGTAAAAATGCCATATTTGAAGTAAAATGGAATTGAAAAAGCCAAAAGATAGAAAATTGCAAGGGCTACCAACTTGCTACCTTGGATTTGTGAAAATTTTGGTTCTTGACCCCCACAAATTCAAAAACTTTTGTTTTATTCCCTCAAAATCTACATTTTCAAGTATTTTATTTAAAAAAACAGAAGATATATTGATAAACTACATGTGGAAAATACCCAAACAAAATTTAAAGGCAATCTCTTTATTTTTGACTGACTTATCGCTCCCTAAGTATGAGTAACTCATGACGGCATATTTTGAAATTGCGTTTTTGGGCTTTTATTGACCAGATACAGACAAATAAATGCCAGCAATGTATTCCTGAGACCAAACTGGTCCAGAGACATGCCTTTTTTATTTAGATTTATCCATTTCAAATTTTGACCTTCAGTGACCTGAACTTGACCTGAACTGGACACTAACTTACCGTAAATGAATTCAGGTGGTAAAATGACTATCACTATCGAATTATACGTGGGAAATAACTCATGAAACATGTGTTGCATGATTTTCGAAGATATTTTGCACATAGTGACCTTTTGTGACCTGAACTTGACCTTGACCTTTGACAACAATCTCACTTTAGCTCATGCGGGATGTTTATCATACATTTGACAGCACTTTGGGTGATGATGGTCGTAATCAAAGGCTTTGGATGGGAAGTATGTCTCAAACTAAAATATGTCGATTTTGACCTTTGACCTGACCGTCACCTGACATGTGACATCACTTTGACATTTTCGAGTATGCTTTAGATTCGTCTCATTGGGAGCTTTCGAATCTCGCTCGCTGCGATCATTGTCTCGCTGCGATCATTGGTTCGGAAGATAACGAGCCAGCCCCCCCCCCCCCCCTGGTTATCTTCCGAACCAATGATCGTTTAACGCTCAGCCCCCCCCCCCCCCCTGGTTATCTTCCGAACCAATGATCGTTTAACGCTCTCCCGCCCCCCCCCCCCCCCCCCCGTCGGCTGAGACCCCAGTTAAAGGGACACTCCCACCTTAACATTAGTTTTGAGTTGAGATAGCCATGTTGTTGGATTTGCATTGAAATTAAGTAGGGTAGCAGTTAACACAACCACATAGGTCTAAGCAAAAATAATTTCGAGCTTGTTCTTGACAATTGTAACGAATAAACCCCACGTGTATTTGAATAGGGGTCTAAAGCCGATGACGTCATCTCTCTTTACCAAATGGTGATGATAGTCGACTTGTTTTAATTAGATTTGGAGATATGTGCGTGTTTCAAATGGTTTGGTAATTGGTTTGTTTTGTATTCAAAGAGCCAGAATAGTCTCGAAATAATTGTGCCATACTGTGGCAGCGTAAAGGATTTCTGTATAGCTCTCTAGAGCTCAATATGACGTCATCAACCCAAATATTAAAACTTAACTTTTTATGAAATTGAGCACTGTTTGCGAGAAACAAATGTCATAATCGTGTTCGGCAGCAATTATTTCATATTTTGCACCACAAGCAGCGTACATTTGACAACTTTTGGGAAGGTGGGAATGTCCGTTTAATGCCGGGTTAAGCGTGTCCAATTTCACCTGCAAAATTTGGTTCCCGAAACTCCCCCATTAGATCAAGAAAGACATCGTACCGCTCATGATTGGCACACATTCGTAAAGTTGGAGTCGCCTCATCACTATTTAGCATCACTTCTTTGCGGACTATTATTTTCTTTTGAATATTGCAAACTCAACATCACCATTCCGTCAAAGCACTTTAAAATTAAAAAGCGTATGCAGTTAATTATATTTTCAACAACCTTAGCCTCTTTCATAAAACAAAATCAATAATGGTTATGGCTCGACTTTGGGGCCGTAGGAGATTCGTGACCAATATCTCATAACACAGACATACTTTTCAAGGTCAAGTCTCGGCGAATTCGTACGCTTCGGCTTTGGGCGGGCTGCCATTTGTGGCGGGCAAACTGGATGAGAGAGGCCATCATGAATCTAGTACTGAGCAAAGCTGGGACCAACATTTTGGAGTCAGAAATAATATATATATATATATATATATATATATATATATATATATATATATATATATATATATATATATATATATATATATATAAATTGCCGATACACTGATTTAGGTGCTGCAGGAGCAAGTTTGAGCTTGAGCATACATGATTGTTGATTCCCACCATTCATTTAAGTTGCTTTTTAGAAATCCTCCGGAGGTGGCAATATCCCTTTAACTCTATTCCCTGCGGGCGGCCAAAATTACGATAACCTGTCAGATTCTGCCCCCCCCCCCCCCCCCCCCCGAGATCTCGAGAACCGCTCGGTCGATTCCGATGGGGGAAAACGCCATTTGATTCGCCATGACAATATTTTAGGGGCCCGAAATAATTTTGTTCTTCAAAAATGGGGGCCAGGGTAAAAAATGGGTGCTTTTGAAAGGTCATTGCGGCCATGCGGTTTGGCCGATTTGTATGCCCCAAACGTTTTTGAGCTTCCAATGTACTGGTCTTTAGTACACCAAAAGATATACACCAAAATCAAAAATCATAGGCGTATTCAGGGGATGTAAAATGGGGGGCATTTTCTGATAAAAATTTGTGCTGTTCGTGATTGTTTGGGACGACATGAACGTCACATGTGGGCATTACTTGCTGTAATTTGTTAAATGTAATATATAGCGCATAGGCGGATCCAGGAAAACAACATGGGGCACCATGCAAGTAACGCTTTTATCCTCTTACTAATTTGAAGATGGACCTAATTTGAGGTATGGTATCGCCTCCCATTTTGTTGTACCTGAGTGCGCCTCTGCCAACAAACATGTATAATTCCAGTATGTATGATGCATATTGCATTGCAAATGTTTCGGACACATTTATTGCACCGCAAACTACGAAGAAAGTATGCGCTGCACAACCGCATTCGTAACACCCTCCCCAAAACAGGAGCCTGGAACCGCCTCTGCTGGCCCGATTTTTGCAAAACTTTGACACAACATGCGCCATTCAAAGTTAGGAAAAGTCACAAAGTTTCAAGACGCCAGGCCTAACGGTTTAGAAACGGCAAGTGAAAAACCACCGGGTGGGGGAGGGGGGGCAGAATCTGCCCCCTCCCCCCGCAGGGAATAGGGTTAACCCGGCAGCCGCTGGGGTCTCCTGGACACCTTCGAGCCGCTGGGGCTCTGTGACGTCACTGTTTAAAGGCACCCAAAGTTTCAAGTCGCCATCGGTACGCGTTTTTGTCATATCGCGGAGAAAGCAAAAAAAAAACGCAAACAAATCCCACAGCGCCTCGTGGGTTAACCCGCGCACTGCAGAGGCTTTGCGCCGAACATGAACTGCAGGGGGGGGTTGATTTCCGCCCCCCCCCCCCTGAGATCTCGAAAACTACGCTACGTAGAGAGAAGCGGAAAACGGCATTTGATAGCTTGATGCATGTTCTATCGAAAGTATTTAGTATTATTTTAGGTCAGGTCAAAATTGAGGTCACCAGAGGTCATCAAAGATCAAATTTTCCAGTTTTTCTTGTTTAAGGACATCGCTCCAGAATTTCCCATATATCTCAGAAACTATGCTAGTTAGAAACAAACGGAAAAAATCAAACGCCAGCCAGTGAAATTTTCAAACGCTAAGGTGCCCTCAAATTTGATCTCAGGTCGACATTTGAGGCTCCAGGGGTCAAAAAAGGAAAAAATGACGTTTTTTTGCTAAATCGTTTTTCGCTATTAACTTTGTATGTAATAAAGATAACGGAAAACTGTTTACGTCATTGTGTTTATCTTGTCAAGGCGCTTTTAATGATATACATGGTGACCTTGTTAAGTGAACTTAAAAATTTGACCTCAGGTCAAGGTCAAGTGGTGACCCAAGTAGGGCACGTTGCATATGGGAAGACGTGTCTTGACGAGACAAACACGTTGATGTCTGTTTTACTTCTCTATCTTCATTGTGTCGGGAGTTATTGACAAAAAAGTGATGGTGACCTCGCATGACCTGAAATGACCCAATAGGGGTCACTGAACAAAACTTACACTTGGATCATCAATAATATCCTATAATAACATGATCCAGAAGTAATTGGACTAATATCATGCATATCCTTAGCATTTGTATATTTCCCCATTGACTTATTATGAGGAGGTTCCGAAATTGACCTGACCTTAGGTCACCGATATCAAAATTCCGAGATATACGAATTGTAAATACGTATGCCCTCATGACATCATGCACGTTTCAAACTGATAGGTGAAAAACTCTGGCTTTGCCACAACTGCAAAAAAAAATTGGAGGTGGGGTCACTTGACCTGGTCTGGTGACCTGACCTGAGATGACCCTAGGATTTTTTTCTTCAAAGTGTGCACAATTGATGTCATGACAGGGGTGAGAAAACCCGGCGGCGCTGCGCGCCGCCGTTTTTTCCGCTATCTTTGAAAAACCTGAGGGGGGGGGGGGGGGGGGGGGGCGGAAATCAACCTCCCCTGCAGTGCGCGGGTTAATAGTGTTAATCAATTTATAGAGTTAATAGATCCCGTTTTAATTCTAAGTCGATTAGGCGCAGAGCTTGTGGTGCTGCGACAATGTGAAAAAGCCCATCATTCGGAAACAAAACATATCAGTTTTGGCGATGTTTCCCAATCCTGATCGAGAACATTGTATGAGTTAATGCAACATCATGAACTTACAGCATAAATTGCTCAATAACAATTGGCAAGTATTTTGAAACTAATAGGTATCAACTCATTTCTCCCATCAGATCATAAATAATTGAAACTCAAGATCAAATAATCATATTTTCAGCAAGTCCAGATTAAGAATAACTTATCCTAGGCAAAAATATAGTATTTTTTAGCATTCAATGACTTCAATAATTTATAGGCCTCAACTCATGTTTTCCAGTCTAGGTACCAGCTTAAGCAAGTTAGAGAAGGATGATGGTGAGTATGCCTGCTTCAGATATGCAGCTTTCAGCTCCTAAAGAGCAAAAAAAGAAGAAATCAGCTGTTATATCTTTATTCAGCTGATTTTCACATAACAAACTATCCCATATTACTACAGTCCAATGACATACATCTACAGGGTTAAACCATGCATTATGCATGCTTTATCTACAGTCTCAGCATTCTGACCTACAATCTCTGACCTCTTATAATTATCCCAAACCTTTGTTCAAAGAAATAAGCGCTTGAACTGATGCTATTATTATGCAGTAAGAAGTTTTGACTTTTGAGCACAACAATTAATTTACAAGAAACAAGCATCTCATTCTCATTAATCCGCCATTGACTGGGGTCTCAGCCGAACGCCATTGACTGGGAGGGGGGGGGGGGCGTTAAACGCCCCCTGGTTATCTTCCGAAACAATGATCGCAGCGAGACACGCAAGGCGGCATTCGAAAGCTCTCAATGAGACGAATCTAAAGCATACTCGGAAAGTTTCAAATTAAGGTCACGTGTCAGGTCACGGTCAGGTCAAAGGTCAAAATTGAGGTATTTGAGTGTATGGGCCATACTTTCCATCAAAAGCCTTCGATTGCGACCATGATCACCCAAAGTGCTCCCAATGGTATAATACACATCCCACATGAGCTAAAGTGAGATTGTTGGCAAAGGTCAACGTCAGGTTAAGGTCAGGTCACAAAAGGTCACTATGTGCATAATATATATATGAAAGTCATGCAACATATGTTTTATGGATTATTTTACACATATAATTCGATAGTAAGTCATTTTACCACCTGACTTCATATATGTGAAGTTAATGTCAAGCTCAGGTCAAGGTCAGGTCACATAAGGCCAAAATTCGAAATTGATAAATATAAATAAAGAAGGTATGTTTCTGGACCAGTTTTGCCTCAGAAATGCAGCAGTGGCATTAATTTGTTCGTAGTTGGTCATTCAAAAACCATTACAAAAATGTGTCATGGCTAACCCATACTTTAGAAGCCATAAGTCAGTCAAAAATGGTGATATTGTTTTGCAATTTGATTTGGGAATTGCCCATATGTGGTTCTCTGATATATATTCTGTTTTTTTGTGGCAACTTTCCCCAACACATCGTTTTTTTGTGTGGGGGGGGTCAAAAACCAATATGTTCAAAAATCTGAGATAGCCATTTTGTAGCCCTTGCCATTTGCTATCTGTTGACGTTTTTTGTTGCATTTTGCTCAGCATGACATTTATACGATATTAAAGTTTAGCTGATTTTGTTGTCAAACTCGTGTGTAGTGACCTCACTAAATTAGCTATATCTCGACACATTTTAAGCGAAATTGCTTCATTTTTGCAAAGAATACGTAAAATTGATGTAAGAGAAGGTACCTGCAGTTTCACGTTGATAACTGCATTGGTTTTATTGCTATTGCAAAAGTTTGTCAGGGGGGTGTTAAATGCCCCCCCCCCCCCCCCAAGTCACTGGCCGGTTAAGCCTTTTATAGAAACTCAATCTTAACAATGATCTTACCTTCTTAGTAATCAATGTGAAGCTCCACAGTTGTCATGTCATACAAATTCAGAAATCATATTGTCTTCATGTTGAATAATCCTGCCACAGGTTCCTATACTCATAATTGAAGGCACAATCATGATATGGTAAGCTGCCCTGGCATAGTACAGTCTCAAAATTGAACATTTGACACTTTCTCCTTCAATTCCCCATCATCTGGTGAAACAATTGCATTGTTTATGGGGCTCTTCCAGTGGCCTCAACTGGAAGAGGTTTTCATCCTGCTGGTTGAGGTGCAGTGGAGCAAAGCATGGGAAGACTGTGGAAATTTCCAAGGTGAACAGGTAAAAAAAAAGTAGGGTGAACAGCATGGACAGTGCGCTACTAATGTGTGACAGTGCGCCCAGAACTGTTGTCACATAACATTAACTTTCCTCCACCAACCTCAACCGCTCACCGAGCGATGGAAGTTTTGCTCAACTGGTAGAGGTTGGTGGAGGCTCAACTGATTTTAGTTGAGGCATGGGAATGACCGGTGGAGAAAATGAAGCCTCAACCTAATCCAGTTGAGGGTGCTGGAACAGCCCCCTAAGTGGTTACCTTAACAAGGTAACTACTTCATGACTACAAAATTGCAACAACTATTGTTGTGTGTGAGTCCTCACATATTATTAAGTTTAACCAATAATATAGAGTAAGTTAAAGTAAGAAGTAAGTTAAAGAAAGAGTTCATAAACAATTTGAACAGCCTGAAGCAATAAGCACATTAACCCTCGCCCTACGGGGGATCCTAAAACGACCCCCAGAGGTTTTTCTTGCATAACTTTAAATTGTGTATACATGCAGCGCATCTTGCTGAAATATTCAGTAGCTAAGTATACAACAATGATATGTATGCTGTACAAATTTCATTGAAATTGGTTGATAAATTTGGGAATCAAAAATGGCCTTATATCGCGCCAATGAAGGAAAGGCCGTATTTTTTTTAAAAATCAAAACTATATGCATACTCCCTGAGTCAGAGTCCTGACGTCATGCGAATGTAAAAAATGGTTCAGCCAATCAGATTTGAAAGTAGTCGCTTAAAGATAGACTTGCAATGAAGATGTGCCAACCGGCAGCTGGCAATTTGTTTGCTAGCACCAGCTGCAAGCTGATTGGCTGATGGTATAGCCTCTGCCCGGGCTAGAACCAGTACAACATTCTTTCGCCAGCACCGCATTCCTTCGTCAAAAACTCAAATATATTTGCCTGGAGTCTTTTCAGTCAAGAAAACTTGCAGATAGGGGTTCCCAACACGGGATACAAAACTGCTATCTCAGTTTAAAACTAATGTTGAAGGTGAACTATTTTCTTTAAGCAAAGATATACAATGTCATTTTCTTTCAAATGGAAATCTTGGATTTTTCTAAATTTTGGGTTTTAGACCCCCAAAATGACCAAAAACAGTTTTTTTTATAAAATCACCACAAAGTCAATTTTTTTAAAGATGTTAAAAAACGGAATATATGTGAAAGCACTGAGTATGGAAAATACTCAAACCAAATTTCAAAGAAATATCTCTATTTTTGACTGAGTGATGGCTCCCTAAGTGTAAGAAATTCATGATGTCATTTTTTTAATAACTTTTTTTGACTTTTTTTGACCAGATACGAATAAATAATTACCTTTTCTGTATTTCTGAGACAAAACTGGTCTAGGAACATGCCTTTTTATTTACATTGATAAATTTATAATTTTGATGTTTTCTGACAGCAAAATCTGTTCTGGACTTGGTCAATCAAGGTCATGCACTTCACACTTGACCTGGAAAGTCACTTGTTCACCCGAAAGCTAAAAATTGCCTACTGTTAGATTCCAAACATGACAGGTAACATGTTGGTTCTTTCCACGTTGGTCTATGTTGCTTGGTTTGGAAGTTAACAGGGGGGTCTTTTTAGGACCCCCCCCCCCCCCCCCACTATAGAGCGAAGGTGAAAAAAGCTCCTTTAGGGCGAGGGTTAAACAAAAATTAAGAAACTGAAAGGCAAATTGCACCAATAGCACACTGGAAATGTGTGCACTTTGACTTGGCAGTCAAGGCTAAGGCATACATATTTTCATCTCTTCTAAAGTGGACATAATCATTTTATCATAATCATCTTGTCCCTGGCTTTCCCCCATATCAAGAGTTTGGATTTATTTTATTTTTTGGAAAGAAGTTTCTAACGTGGGATCAATAACTGAACTCCTCCGTAGTTGCATAAGTTGTGGGGCTCATTTCCATTTTAGCCCTATTCAATTACACACTGGGAAACCATGAACGAAACCTAGAAACATCTAAGAACCTCCAAGCTCACTGTCTTCACAGACGGCCCAAGGAGACACTGAAGATCCTATTTGTTTACACTTTACGTCAGGGGAAATCAATATCGAAGTGATCAAAGATCATTAACAAAACATGTAACGAAGCAATGTGATTGGCCAGTGAAAGCAGAACCGAAAATTGTCGTAGCTGATTTGAGCTATTCCGATTGCGCGAGTGTCTCCAATGATTCAGAAACAGACTTGTTTTTATCTTGCCTATGTAATTTAAATATTTCGCCTACAAAATATGATGGAAATGTAAAACTTTCCAAATTAATAAATTTGATAGAAATAATCAATCAAAGAATGGTGATTTTTTTTGTTTAAAGAACAGTTGGATCACCCGATCTTTGAAGTCAATAATCATCGAAATAACGGCATTTACGGCGTGTTTGTTACAAACAAAATTAAGTATAATCACTGAACTGCCTTGCAGAAACTGGACGCTCTGAGCCCAAGCGGCTATGCGCCCTACTCCAAAACAACAAACAACGGACTGCCTTGCACTGAACGAACGGCCACCCCATAAACAAGTATAATACAAACCAGGGAACTATACACTTACAAACATTGCAGAGGTATGTTGGACGCTTGAGCCAAGAAGATACGCGCAGGAGCTAGCTCAACAACATTTGGAGCAATCACAACAACATTGCAGAGGTATGGGAGGAGCAATCTGGCACAGCAACAGTGATAAGATAGGTGGCAATTTGCAAGGTTACTATAACAACAGGTTAGGCAGATCATATGTCACTGATTCTGAAACTGTATGACTTTACTAAGGCTGCATGACCAAACTGATCCGGTTTTGGAATCAGCACATCTCCACCAATCCATAAAGGTAAGGCAAGCCAACATTTTCCCAGTAGAATCTGCAGGGGGCCATCCCCAAAACAACGCATTCCCTGTTGGCTCATGTGCCACAGACCAAGGCCCTATAACCCCACAGACCATGGCTTTAGTGACATCACTTAAGAATTTCAAACATTTGGCAGGGGCTGGTAATTTCCTCCTTTGATGGGGACCAGGGCTCAGATCCCTCAGCTGGACCTATGAAAAAGTATCTGGCCCCAATAACCCTCAGAACAGGGTGAGAGTTCCTGGTGACAGCCCCCCCCCCCCCCCCCCCCCCCCCCCCCCCCCCCCCCCCCCTGGCCCACAGCAAGCAAATGCGACCGGAGCACAGGCGTAGGAACGGGGGCAGCCGTCCCCCCCAACATTTTTTATTTTAACATTATGCCTATGGGCGTTGCATGGAAATAATTGAGTTCAGCTTCAGAATGCCTCCTGCCCCCCAACTTGAACATAGTTCCTACACCCCTGGACCGGAGTGTTCTAAATGTGGGCCCCTGCGACTGTAATTGCTATATTAGGTTTAGGTTTATATAGTGGGCTTTAGGTAGACTGGGTCTATTCAGGGTCCACATCATGGAAGTGGTCAGGACTAGTGGTCAGGACTAGTGGTCAGGACTAGTGGTTGTCGGTCAGCGCCTTTGTAATGCGGCCCAATGTCAGTTGAGACGATTTTTAAAGCTATTGACAGTAGGGGCTGAGCTGACCTCTGCTGGAAGTTGGTTCCATGCAGTTACCACTCGATTTGCGAAGAACTTGCTGCGAGGTTTTAGGTTACATCTTCTGACTTCCAGCTTCAAGCTGTGTCCCCTAGTCTGAGTATCCTCACACAGCTTGAAAAATTGTGTGTGGTCTACTGCTACTTTATTTGTCAGCAACTTGTATGTTTCGATTAGGTCCCCTCTCCTTAGTCGGTCCTTGATGCTTATCAGATTTAATCTCTTCAGCCTTTCTTTGTATGTCCAATGCTTGATTCCTCATACAAGCTTTGTTGCTCGACGCTGGACTGATTCGAGGACCTTGATGTCCTTCCTAAGGTATGGGCCGACCGCCTGTATGCAGTACTCAATGTGGGGACGAACATAGGTAGTATACAGTACTCTGAAGCTGGAGACCCTGAAGTTAGGAAAAGCCATCCTTAGTTGACCTAGCGCGGCTGATGCTTTCTTGGCAGCTATTTGGCAGTGTGCGGTCGCCTTGAGCGTATCAGCTACGTGCACACCGAGGTCGCGCTCCAGCTTGCTTTCATCTAGCTTCTCACTTGAACCGCTTGGCTGCTTAATGTTGTATTTATTGCAGGGGTTTGAACGGCCAACATGCATCACTTTGCACTTTGAAGTATAAATGTTAGGTCAGGTTTTATTATGTTATTACAATTGTGTCCTGCCCAGACTGGTTATTGACTCAACACTGATTGAATCGATTGGAATCGTTCAATCAAAATTCATTGAATCAAAACATAATTGATTCACCACCAGATTTTTTGATTCATGAATCGTGATTGAATCAAAACCCGCATCAAATCAAGGCTGATTGAGTCAAAAGATTTAACAATTCAAGTACACTGGTACATTGTCCAAATGCATGCAGTCCCAGTGGCTACATTCAATTATACTGAAATACTATTGCTGTAACAATTGTGTAATGATCATGTATATGCATGTTTCCGTTTTTATTGATTCAACATAAATTCATCTTATATATTCAAATGTTTAATCAAACGTGAATCAATTAAAATATTTGTTTTGATTCTTTGAATCTGAATGAATCAATTCTCAAAATTGTATCTGTGAATCGAACGGTGATTGAATCATTCAGATTCCAAAATGAATCATGATTGAATCGTTCCAAAAAAAGTTGAATCAATAACCAGTCTGGGCCTCCTGCCACACCCTGGTTAGGTTTAGCAGCTTTCTCAGAATTAATATGGAAAGTTTGCTGTGGTGCACAATGCCGCTGTTTTTCTGATGTTACCATATGCTGCCATACTGTGCATAACATGGCACACTGAGTGCATACCTAACACAGCTCACCGACAGGTACCTTAGTGTTAGTCAAAGATTACAGACAAATACATTTTCCTCTAACATGTTGGGCATAATAGGCCAATTGCACCAAAATTTAACAGCAGCATTTGGTGTAATGGGCTGATTGCATACACATTTTGTTGCAGCATTTTCTGTAACTGTAACAGGCCAGTTGCTCTGAAATTTTGCCTAATTTCTATCCTGCTGCTGAGAATAACCAAGGGCTTTGGGAATTTTGGAGGGTGAGCATAGGGTTTTTAGGGAATTTTGGTGGGAGATAGTTAACTTCATGGTGTGCCACCGGCCCACCAACACCAATGCAATAATGTGTTGGTGGACCCCCGGCTCAACAACTGTGCCTGATGTCCTTCTCCCCCACTCAACAACTTTCCGCTGATGACCCGCTCAACAACTTTTCTCTGACAGCGACCACACACAAATCATATTAATTTTGGAGCAAACACCCTTCAATTTTCAGTGTTAAATCATTTGAAATTTTGGTGCAGAAGAGTTGCCATGGCATCCAGCATATATTTAGTATTTTTGTCCAGTCTGGTGGCCCTGGGCCCTCCTAACCAACCAATTAATCACAAGCATAGGAGCAGGGGAAATGATGCCAATGCCCATCTCCCCCACTTTTGCCATTTTTCTGCTATTTGCATTTTGTTTAGTGAAGAAAATTTGAGAGCAAATGCTACTTACAATGAAACAAGAATAGCTCAAATTTTCCAGGAATCTGTCATAGGGGGTTGAGTGTCTCTCCAAACAAGCTCTAAGTTTATTGTCTCCAACTTTTCATGGCATTTCTACATCTCTGCAATTACGGATTGTCCATATATTATGTAAAACATTTTTTGGTGATCTTTTAACTTCCTGCTCTCGCTATGTAATGCTTTGTAAATTTGTATCTGACCCCCTTTATATAATTGTTATGCTCAGTCTGACCCCCTTTATATAATTGTTATGCTCAGTCTGAACCCCTTCTCTGTAAAATATAACTACAATAAGCATGCAGTGAAGATCATTGATTTTCAGGTCTGAGGCTGCTAAGCATGATTTTGTGAGTCTGTTTTGTTTTGTCATCTAAGATTCAATTTAACTTTCTACCATAATGTAACACCAGGTTGACCACCCCCCCCCCCCCCCCCCCCCCCCCCCTATGTTATACTTGTAACACTGTTTGTACTTTGTACCATGCTTTGTACCATGCTTTGTACCATGCTTTGTACCATGCTTTGTACCATGATTTGTACCATGCTTTGTACCATGCTTTGTACCATGATTTGTACCATGCTTTGTACCATGCTTTGTACCATGCTTTGTACCATGCTTTGTACCATGCCTTGTACCATGTTTTGTACCATGCTTTGTACCATGCTTTGTACCTACCAGATGACATTCCATGCTGGTGATGGTGGTGTATATTCCATAAAGCACCTATGCATCACTAGTTTGATGAAACGTCTGGTATCATGGCAGGCGGCTGACCCTTGGCGAGAGGTTGAACCACTGGTATGTGTCAAGATACCATACCTTTTGGTGGTGTAGACTCTAAAGCTCTCTAAAAGCTAAATACTCTAAAGCACTAATACACTATCAATAGCATAAGTTTGGTATATTGGCATCTGTGACAGAAGTCATAACGGCGTTTAATCCTAGTTTACCCAAATTTATTTTAAGGTGATAAATGAGGGCTGTTATCCACATCACATGTTCATCAACATGTATACTTTCACATGACTTAAATGGGCAACATTATTCACACAAACACATATGACATTGGTTAGTTATGATTGATCAAGGTAGGTATTTCAGTGGGCAGGAATGGTTTGTGCGAGGATCCCAAAATAGATCCCAGGATCCAATTAATAGAATCTAGATCCAGGATGCACTAAGTCAGTGGATGTCTCAAAAATTGATATATGTAGGAATGCACTGGAATCCCGAATCTTAAGGCACCGTTTGGAATAAGGGTCCACTAGACTCTTCTTGCCATATTGTGCTCAAAGATCCATGAGATTCATTGCAACGATTCATTATGTCTCAAGCCATTCTTTCGATTGTTATGATTTTCTTTTCTTTTTGTAAATGCAACTAGTAGAAGTTAATGTCTGTTCTGGCAATGACTTCTACTGGCATCGTCTTGTTATCAAGATCTGGTCCATCTCTGGCATCGTCCTGCTTACAAAAATTGTATGAAATTTTGAAGTTGTATCCTGACAGATCCTGTATCCTGACAGATCCTGTCAGCTTTCATACATCCTATGAGGTCATAGATGTATGAAAGCTCATACTTACTCCCAAGTCCCAATGAGTGATAATTATATTTATTTAAATGAGAATAGGTTACAAATTCAATACCTTTGACCTAACCTAATTCCCCATTGAATATTTCAGGTTTGCAGAGACGACGGGGTGACACAGTGAAACGCTGCTTTCGATCTTTAATCCTCCTGGCGTCCTACAATCGACCTTTTGCTGAGCCTGACACAGCATGCCAGCCAGTCTGAGACACAGAGTCTCTCGATTCCTCTATCGACCTCCCTCAGAGGCCTCCCTCAGGCCCCATCCCTCAGTCCCTCGGTCCCAGACGAAACATTTGTCTATCAAAATACCGCGACATGCGGTTTAAGATTCTTCTGATACGATCTGATACGTGTTGTAGGTTTGTGTGCTATGAATTCCAAAATTTACTGCGAATTTTCGTCGATTTTGTTCGCCTTTAGCAGCCCGCCCCCGTGTGCGTGTCGCCAGTGAAGTGCGTGACGTCACGCACAGCTCGTCCGGACGTGACGGTCGCTGTCAGACGCCGCCTCGAAGGTCGCGCCGGCTCGGAAGGCGCTCGGTCTCGATAGTTTGGGGTGGCCACATCGCCGGCTCGGCAGGCGCTCGGTCTCGATAGTTTGGGGTGGCCACATCGCCGGCTCGACAGGCGCTCGGTCTCGATAGTTTGGGGTGGCCACATCGCCGGCTCGGCAGGCGCTCGGTCTCGATAGTTTGGGGTGGCCACATCGCCGGCTCGGCAGGCGCTCGCTCTCGATAGTTTGGGGTGGCCACATCGCCGGCTCGGCAGGCGCTCGCTCTCGATAGTTTGGGGTGGCCACATCGCCGGCTCGGCAGGCGCTCGCTCTCGATAGTTTGGGGTGGCCACATCGCCGGCTCGGCAGGCGCTCGCTCTCAATAGTTTGGGGTGGCCACATCGCTGGCTCGGCAGGCGCTCGCCCTCGATAGTTTGGGGTGGCCACATCGCCGGCTCGCCAGGCGCTCGCTCTCGATAGTTTGGGGTGGCCACATCGCCGGCGAAACGGCCGCTAACCGGCTGCACCTCGCTGAGATGAGATGAGATGAGATGAGCGTCACGCGGGCGTGTTGCGGGCCGTTCCGAAGCTAATGACGGGTTACGGGCCGTGCAATGGGACTGGCTGCGTGACGCGTGTAGCCCGGCACGTCTTATCTCTGGCCACTGACGTCAGTCGATGTAGCCGGGCTGTTATTAAGTGGGCTGCTCCCTGGTATCGGCGCCGGCTCAATCAGGCCATTGACTATAGCGGCGAACTTTAGCACCCACTTAGGATGAGCGCCACCTCAACCTGTCAGCGCTCTTTCTCCGACGATGACGTAGCACAAAATAATTGGGATGCACCTGTGTTTGTGTGCCATTACACGTCCAATCACTCATTGCACGTCCAATCACTCATTACACGTCCAATCACTCATTACACGTCCAATCACTCATTACACGTCCAATCACTCATTACGCGTCCAATCACTCATTACACGTCCAATCACTCATTACACGTCCAATCACTCATTACGCGTCCAATCACTCATTACACGTCCAATCACTCATTACACGTCCAATCACTCATTACACGTCCAATCACTCATTACACGTCTTATCACTCATTACACGTCCAATCACTAGGATATGTTGGCGGCCCGTTGTACCTTCCATACAGCACGCTCTATCTACCAGGCTAATTGTGTTGCTTTATGCCGGAGGACTTGGAGGGGCTCGGGCGTCTCGGGCGTTCTGTGACGGCGCCAGTAGTTGGGTCTTCTCCCCGGCCACCAGCATCTTGCCCCTGTGGGCCCAGGCGGCTAAGAAGTCCGCCGCTGTCTGGGCGCGCTGTTTCGCCACCTCCAGAGTGTTGCCGGAACATAGCACTGCGGTGTCGTCAGCGTATATGTACGGGGAGGTGCCAGGTGCGTGGAGGGCGTCTGCCAGTCCCGCCGCACATAAAACACAACTGGGGCGACAGGACGCTACCCTGTGGGAGTCCCGCGCGGAAGACCCGCTCTTTGGAGAGCGCCCCCGCACCTCGACCCGTACTCCGCGGTCGCGCAGCCAGTCCCATACCCAGTGGACCAGGCAGAGGGGTAGGCCGAGCTCAAGTATGCGCGTCCGCAGTAGTTTGTGGTCCACAACGTCGTAGGCCCGGCTGAAGTCGTACGCCGTCAGGAGATACTTCTGGACAGTGTTGCCGTCGGGCCGCTCCGCTCGGTTGTCTCTATTGGGTCTCTTGGGTCTGCCAGCCAGACTGGCAGGACCAGGCTGGCGGCAGCCGTTCGCCGGTTATCCCGTGGCGAGCGAGTCACACGTTTGTGGACAGCAGCCTTCAGCCGGGGGTGTAGACGATAGAAGTAGAAGGCCGGTACGGTGGCAGGACGGTGGTCAGACAGTGGCAGGACGGTGGCGGGGGGTGGCAGGAAGGTGGCGGGGGTGGCAGGACGGTGGCGGGGGTGGCAGGACGGTGGCGGGGGGTGGCAGGGGGACGGTGAGGGCCAGACGGTGTCGGGGGTGGTAGGACGGTGGCCGGGGGACGGTGAGGGCCAGACAGTGGCGGTGGTGGCAGGACGGTGGCAGGGCGGTGGCGGGGGTGGCCGGGGGACGGTGAGGGCCAGACGGTGGCGGGGGTGGCAGGACGGTGGCCGGGGGACGGTGAGGGCCAGACAGTGGCGGGGGTGGCAGGACGGTGGCGGGGGACGGTGAGGGCCAGACGGTGGCGGGGGTGGCAGGACGGTGGCCGGGGGTGGCCGGGGGACGGTGAGGGCTAGACGGTGGCGGGGGTGGCAGGACGGTGGCTGAGGGACGGTGAGGGCCAGACGGTGGCGGTGGTGGCAGGACGGTGGCGGGGGGGGGGTGGCCGGGGGACGGTGAGGGCCAGACGGTGGCGGGGGTGGCAGGACGGTGGCCGGGGGTGGCCGGGGGTGGCCGGGGGACGGTGAGGGCTAGACGGTGGTGGGGGTGGCAGGACGGTGGCGGGGGGTGGCCGAGGGACAGTGAGGGCCAGACGGTGGCGGAGGGACGGTGAGGGCCAGACGGTGGCAGGACAGTGGCCGGGGGACGGTGAGGGCCAGACGGTGGCAGGACGGTGGCAGGACGGTGGCCGGGGGACGGTGAGGGCCAGACGGTGGCAGGACGGTGGCGGAGGGACGGTGGCAGGACAGTGGCAGGACGGTGGCCGGGGGACGGTGAGGGCCAGACGGTGGCCGGGGGACGATGAGGGCCAGACGGTGGCAGGACGCTGGCCGGGGGACGGTGGCAGGACGGTGGCAGGACGGTGGCAGGACGGTGGCTGGGGGACGGTGGCAGGACGGTGAGGGCCAGACGGTGGCCGGGGTTCCGGACGGTGGCGTGCAAGGCGCCGCGGCAGGCACGGATGAGTCGGCGTTTGCGCGGCGGGCGCGATTGTGAGGTAGCTCTGCTCTGCTCCTGTTTATTCCCGAATGACGGCTGTACTCGACAAGGAAAGTCGGACGAAACGGCGTGGGTTTCACACAGAATCACGGATAGTTTTATAAAAAATAGTGTTCCTATGTTGCAAGTTATATTGTGATGGGCCAGCATTCGTTAGCCGTCGGTATGCTTCACGGGCCGACCGACAGGCCAGTCACAGCGAGAATCGGGCCATTCAGCTATCGACTCACTGGCTGGCGGCGATTGGCGGGGCAGAGTTCGGAGCGGACTGAGGTCAGAGATCAGAGGTCAGCGAGGCAGTCAGCGGCGGCCGGCTGCTGACGTCGGTGTGTCTTCTCACCTGTGCTGTCCTGCTGCCGTGCCGGCCGCCCGCTGCTGCTGCCGCTGACGGTCACGGCAGTGTTGGAGGCGCCGGTGCCGCTCGGCCGCCGCTCATGCCGGCCCATGGCGGCGCTCTGCCGTCCGCACTGAGCCGGTGTAGCGCGCTGCACCCCGGCCTCGAGACTGCGCCGCACCCCGCCCCGTGCCCTGCCGTGCCCCGCGCCAGACAGACAGAGAGACGGCGAGAAAACGCGGTCAGGCTGAGGAGCGCCCGGCGGCGGCCGTGCTGCCGCTGCGGCCTGCTGTCTCGCTCTGACCCGCCGCGGCGGCTGCAGCCCCGCCGCCCCCGCCCCCGCCGGCATCGCGCCGTCCGTAGTCACTCGTCAGCGGCAGCTAAATCCGCGTTCAGTGCCGCCGCAGGTTGGTGGGAGGAGTGGCTTGTGCTGCTGGGACTCAACCCGACTCTGCCCGGCGCATCAGGCTCTGCCAAGTCGCCCCTGTCCGATCAGTCAGCACGTCGGCCAGCACGACGGCTGTGTGGACGGACAGATTTGTTTTATTATCCGTGTCCGTTTGCGGATTTGGTTGATTATTTAATATCCATGTCCAGGGGGCGGGGGAGGGATGTGGCGCGGCTGTTCCGATATCTCTCGGCTGTGACGAACGCCGGCTCGTGTGCCGGCTGACCCGGCTGATCAGAATCGGCTGTACATCTCCCCGTGACCGGCACCGTATCTGTCTGGACCCCGGGCCGGAGGTGTGTCGGCTCTGCACGCGACGGGTCCCGTCGCGGCGGCGGCGGGGGTAGGGGGGGGGGGCGGTTCCGGCCCGACATCCTGCTGCTGTCACCGCGCCCTGGTGACCCGTCCCCCCCCCCCCCCCCCGGCGCCCGTCCCCGCAGCCGCAGGGCAGCCGCCGAGTCGTGCTCAGGGCGGGTCCTGCCGTGGAGTCCTGCTCAGGGCGGGTCCTGCCGTGGAGTCCTGCTGAAGGCGTGCCCTGCCGTGGAGTCCTGCTCAGGGCGGGTCCTGCCGTGGAGCCCTGCTCAGGGCGGGTCCTGCCGTGGAGTCCTGCTCAGGACGTGTCCTGCTCAGGGCGGGTCCTGCCGTGGAGTCGTGCTCAGGGCGGGTCCTGTCGTGGAGTCCTGCTCAGGGCGGGTCCTGCCGTGGAGTCCTGCTCAGGGCGGGTCCTGCCGTGGAGTCCTGCTCAGGGCGGGTCCTGCCGTGGAGTCCTGCTCAGGGTGGGTCCTGCCGTGGAGTCCTGCTCAGGGCGTGTCCTGCCGTGGAGTCCTGCTCAGGGCGGGTGATCTGAACACCTTTCTCCACCTTGGTCGAGTCTGCCAGTGGTCAGTGGTCGTCAGTCACTACACGCCACAGTGGTCAGTGGTCGGTAGTCACTACACACCACAGTGGTCAGTGGGCAGTGGACAGCAGTCACTACACGCCACAGTGGTCGGCAGTCACTACACGCCACAGTGGTCAGTGGTCGGCAGTCACTACACGCCACAATGGTCAGTGGTCGTCAGTCACTACACGCCACAGTGGAAGTGGTCAGTGGTCGGCAGTCACTACACGCCACAGTGGTCAGTGGTCGGCAGTCACTACACGCCACAGTGGTCAGTGGTCGGCAGTCACTACACGCCACAGTGGTCAGTGGTCGGCAGTCACTACACGTCACAGTGGTCAGTGGTCGTCAGTCACTACACGCCACAGTGGTCAGTGGTCGTCAGTCACTACACGCCACAGTGGTCAGTGGTCGTCAGTCACTACACGCCACAGTGGTCAGTGGTCACTACACGCCACAGTGGTCAGTGGTCGTCAGTCACTACACGTCACAGTGGTCAGTGGTCGTCAGTCACTACACGCCACAGTGGTCAGTGGTCAGCAGTTACTACACGCCACAGTGGTCAGTGGTCGGCAGTCACTACACGCCATAGTGGTCAGTGGTCGGCAGTCACTACACGCCACAGTGGTCAGTGGTCGGCAGTCACTACACGCCACAGTGGTCAGTGGTCACTACACGCCACAGTGGTCAATGGTCGTCAGTCACTACACGTCACAGTGGTCAGTGGTCGTCAGTCACTACACGCCACAGTGGTCGGTGGTCAGCAGTTACTACACGCCACAGTGGTCAGTGGTCGGCAGTCACTACACGCCACAGTGGTCAGTGGTCGTCAGTCACTACACGCCACAGTGGTCAGTGGTCGTCAGTCACTACACGCCACAGTGGTCAGTGGTCGTCAGTCACTACACGACAAAATGAAGAGAAGAAAAAAAAACACGAAAACCTGCCACTCCTTGAGCCGTCCTACCCCTACAATCTTACTACCTTCCGGGTTGAAAGCTGTCGGGACATTCGACCTTCGGTCTTTTTCGGCATAAATGTTGCCAAGGACACGTTTACTAAGATATCCTTGATGAGAACGTGTTGATGTGATGATGATGATTTGGGTTTAAAGGAAATAGTTCACCTTGGATTTTTTTTACCAAACACGATTTGATTATATTTTTAATACAATTTCTTTTTATATTGTCAAAAATGGCCTTATATCGCGCCGATTCAGGACAGAAAGACGTAAATTTGTATTGTTTATCAAAACTATATGCATACTCTCTGAGTCAGAGTCCTGACGTCACGCGAATGTAAAAAAATGGTTCAGCCAATCAGATTCGAAAGTAGTCGCGTAAGGATAGACTCGCATTGGAGATGTGCCAACCGGCGGCCGGCGGTTCGCTTGCTAGCACCAGCTGCAAGCTGATTGGCTGATGGTATAGCCTCTGCCCGGGCTAGAACCAGTACAACATGCTTTCGCCAGCACCGCATTCCTTCGCCAAAAAATTAAATATATTCGACTGGGATCTTTTCAGTCGAGAAAACTTGCAGATAGGGGTTTCCCAACACGGGCTACAAAACTGCTATCTCAGTTTAAAACTAATGTTGAAGGTGAACTATTTCCTTTAAGGGCACCGCAGCTGTAAAGTGTAAACACAAGCCACGTAGGGCAATACGAGCAATACAGCGTTTCCCATTTTTGTAAAGTGTAAACACAAGCCACGTAGGACAATACGAGCAATACAGGGTTTCCCATTTTTGTAAAGTGTAAACACAAGCTACGTAGGGCAATACGAGCAATACAGCGTTTCCCATTTTTGTAAAGTGTAAACACAAGCCACGTAGGGCAATACGAGCAATACAGCGTTTCCCATTTTTGTAAAGTGTAAACACAAGCTACGTAGGGCAATACGAGCAATACAGCGTTTCCCATTTTTGTAAAGTGTAAACACAAGCCACGTAGGACAATACGAGCAATACAGGGTTTCCCATTTTTGTAAAGTGTAAACACAAGCTACGTAGGGCAATACGAGCAATACAGCGTTTCCCATTTTTGTAAAGTGTAAACACAAGCCACGTAGGGCAATACGAGCAATACAGCGTTTCCCATTTTTGTAAAGTGTAAACACAAGCTACGTAGGGCAATACGAGCAATACAGCGTTTCCCATTTTTGTAAAGTGTAAACACAAGCTACGTAGGGCAATACGAGCAATACAGGGTTTCCCATTTTTGTAAAGTGTAAACACAAGCCACGTAGGGTAATACGGCCAATAAGTGTTTCCCATTTGGGCATTTGCCACTGTACTGGTGTTAGGTGTGAGTGTAGTATTTGTATTTTCTAGTTTGTCATTGCCTAGAGCAGGGCACTATACACTGCCTAGAGTTAGTCTTGGATGCCTCGTTCTTTTCCTAAGTCACCAGTCTGATGGACTGTAGGTGTGTGTTCTTTGGTGGACTGTAGGTGTGTGTTCTTTGGTGGACTGTAGGTGTGTGTTCTTTGGTGGACTGTAGGTGTGTGTTCTTTGGTGGACTGTAGGTGTGTTCTTTGGTGGACTGTAGGTGTGTTCTTTGGTGGACTGTAGGTGTGAGTTCTTTGGTGGACTGTAGGTGTGTGTTCTTTGGTGGACTGTAGGTGTGTGTTCTTTGGTGGACTGTAGGTGTGTTCTTTGGTGGACTGTAGGTGTGTGTTCTTTGGTGGACTGTAGGTGTGTGTTCTTTGGTGGACTGTAGGTGTGTGTTCTTTGGTGGACTGTAGGTGTGTGTTCTTTGGTGGACTGTAGGTGTGTGTTCTTTGGTGGACTGTAGGTGTGTGTTCTTTGGTGGACTGTAGGTGTGTGTTCTTTGGTGGACTGTAGGTGTGTGTGTTCTTTGGTGGACTGTAGGTGTGTGTTCTTTGGTGGACTGTAGGTGTGTGTTCTTTGGTGGACTGTAGGTGTGTGTTCTTTGGTGGACTGTAGGTGTGTGTTCTTTGGTGGACTGTAGGTGTGTGTTCTTTGGTGGACTGTAGGTGTGTGTTCTTTGGTGGACTGTAGATGTGTGTTCTTTGGTGGACTGTAGGTGTGTTCTTTGGTGGACTGTAGGTGTGTGTTCTTTGGTGGACTGTAGGTGTGTGTTCTTTGGTGGACTGTAGGTGTGTGTTCTTTGGTGGACTGTAGGTGTGTTCTTTGGTGGACAGTAGGTGTGTGTTCTGTGGTGGACTGCAGGTGTGCGTCCTTTGGTGGACTGTAGGTGTGTGTTCTTTGGTGGACTGTAGGTGTGTTCTTTGGTGGACTGTAGGTGTGTGTTCTTCGGTGGACTGTAGGTGTGTGTTCTTTGGTGGACTGTAGGTGTGTGTTCTTTGGTGGACTGTAGGTGTGTGTTCTTTGGTGGACTGTAGGTGTGTGTTCTCTGATTGACTGTAGGTGTGTGTTCTTTGGTGGACTGTAGGTGTGTGTTCTTTGGTGGACTGTAGGTGTGTGTTCTTTGGTGGACTGTAGGTGTGTGTTCTTTGGTGGACTGTAGGTGTGTGTGTTCTTTGGTGGACTGTAGGTGTGTGTTCTTTGGTGGACTGTAGGTGTGTTCTTTGGTGGACTGTAGGTGTGTGTGTTCTTTGGTGGACTGTAGGTGTGAGTTCTTTGGTGGACTGTAGGTGTGTGTTCTCTGATGGACTGTAGGTGTGTGTTCTTTGGTGGACTGTAGGTGTGTGTTCTTTGGTGGACTGTAGGTGTGTGTTCTTTGGTGGACTGTAGGTGTGTGTTCTTTGGTGGACTGTAGGTGTGAGTTCTTTGGTGGACTGTAGGTGTGTGTTCTTTGGTGGACTGTAGGTGTGTTTTCTTTGGTGGACTGTAGGTGTGTGTTCTTTGGTGGACTGTAGGTGTGAGTTCTTTGGTGGACTGTAGATGTGTGTGTTCTTTGGTGGACTGTAGGTGTGTGTTCTTTGGTGGACTGTAGGTGTGTGTTCTTTGGTGGACTGTAGGTGTGTGTTCTTTGGTGGACTGTAGGTGTGTGTTCTTTGGTAGACTGCAGGTGTGAGTGTTCTTTTGTTAGTTACTCAAGTTCCATATCAATATAGAAGAGCATTTGCTCTAGACTATTTGTTTTCTTAGTCTGAGTAGTGTGCATAGTGAATTTAATGATTAGTATACTGTAATCCCATATATACAGGCACGTAGCCAGGATTTCGTCCAGGGGGGGGGGGCGGCGCCTCGAAAGGGCCCCTTCCCGAGCGTTGAAAGGGCCCCTTCCCAAGCGTTGAAACCCCCCCCCCCCCCACCCCCCCACCCCACCCCCCCCCCCCCCCAAAAAAAACGCATGAAAAGGCACGTGACAAGGCTGGAAAATGCAGTATGGCAGGTATGGCATGGGCCATACCAACGTTTAGGAGCTGGAGTTAGCAAACTGCCACATCAACTTTGGAACCAGCGACACGAATTTGGAATCAGCTATACCAACTTGGAATATTTTTTTAAGCTCAAGACCTGGAACTCTTAAACAAATTGGCGCGAAATTTTTAGTATTATGCCCTGGGTTGCTTTCTCATCAATGCGTCGCATTGCGTATGGTGCGGAGCTCTAAAATTGCTATATTGTGCGTTTAAAAGTGCGGGGAAAAAGTGCTAAAATGAACTATTTTGCTAATAATATAGGAAAGTAGCAACAAAACACAAATGCGCCGAGAAACTGACCGATTTTTTTCCTAACCCGCATATAATTGAATTTGTAGTTAAATTGCGCCGCGGAGCGGCGCGAAAGTTTTGAGTTTTATTCCCTGTACAACTGTATTCTTACTGGTGAAAGGCCCAAGGTCCCTTCAGATCGTCTAGGGGCCCCTCTGACCTTTTCTACGCCCTTCCGACCTGTTCAGGGACTCATCTAGGATCCGCGAAGCGAAAAGACATGATGTGGAGTGGGTGATATATATCATACAAAGAGGGCTTACTCTACAGGAAAAAATTAAATCGGATCTTTCGGGTATATTGTAGCACCCTGACGAAAGGTGTTACAATATACCCGAAAGCTCCGCTTTTAATATTTTATTGTGGAGTAAGT
>JAXIVJ010008524.1:0-55217 GCA_036785665.1 Chirona hameri
CTCCCCTCGCCCAGAGTGCCGCCTACCGTCACCATGGTGCCCCTGGCACACCGGCGCGGTGGTGCCCTTGGTTCACCGGCCTCAGTGGTACCCCTGGTACACCTGGTGGTGCCCTTGGTTCAAAGAACACTGAATGATTTTGCGCCGCGTAGCGGCGCGGATTTTGCTGCTTTATTTTTGTAAGTGCCCCTGGTGCCCCGGCACGGTGGTGCCCCCACGGCCCGAGGAGGGGGGGGGGGGGGGTCATGACCCCCGTAACAACCCCTCCCCAAGGATCCGCCACTGGATCGCTGAAACTTTACGAAGGAGAGAAATATTGCTTCGCCGATATTCCCCCGGTTTCGTCGTGTAATGTGATGAAGGTGGTTTTGGGTAGTCTATGTTCCTAGAACCAACGAATTCATCAGAAGCTTGGTTTTACACGGATCACCATGGCTGAAACATGGTATATGTGTCAAATGCCTGATCACAAGGGATAACCCCAGAATGACACAACAAAATGCGGCGAAATCCACACAAAGTACAAAAACAATCAAACAAACTGATCGAGTTTGCTTCTTTATGGATGAATGGGTGATTAATCAAGTTTCTTTCCTCAAGGTTTCGTGGCTTTTTAATTATAAAATATGTCATTTTTGCTGATTTCAGGTGGTTTGGGAGGTTTGGCCTTGGCCCCCTTGGGTCCGCCATTGGCCAGAAAACATTGAGGGAGCCAAAAGCATCTTTGGGGACCAAACTCAAAATATTGAGGCCGATGGCCACCCCAAACGTATACAAATCGACACCTGTGTCCACGCCAATTTCGAACCGACGCGAGGAGGGGCGGGTATCCGTCCGCAAGATCTCAAAGCTACGCTAGGTTACTGTAAACAGTGTTTTATTGGTTTTAAGTTGAAAGCATCCTTCAGTGACGCTTTTATCTACTTTACAGACCGTACAATCGTATGTTACCTACTAATTTTGCCCCCCCCCCCCCACCCCCCACCCAGTTAACATGTTATCCGAGGCCCTGTATGGAGGCCCCTGGGGCTCAGGACCCGGAAGGCCCAGTGAAATTAGCCCCCTCCTCTCCCCCTTATTGGGAGGCTGGATCCGCCAGTGATTGGGTCTGGGGCTGAGCGAGCGGTTCTCAAGTGTTCTTTCCCAATCTGAGAAATAAAAAAAACACAAAAGAGCCTGCTTTCAAGTAAAAGGGTCTGCACGACTTGTTTCCGAATGTATCGGCTCCATTTCGTGTTGCGTTGTTGGCTGTGGATACCTACGCAATGCTGCAGGTGTAGGAACAGGGGGAGGGGCTATGGCCTCACATTTTGGTCAAAGTTTTGCTTTAGGTAGTCTTATTTTGTAAATGAGAAATAAATTGACACATCAAAAGGTTGACGGAGAGAGGAGCTCAAATCTGCGAAGAAATTTTGCATAGGTGCAATAGGTTTTTCTCAAAAACAAGATACAAGTTTCACTGCTACCCTCTCAGTTCTCATGGCGTACATATGTCAGCTTCGAAGTGAAACAGGGTCGTACTTACGTCAGCGCGCCCTGCTCATAAATTCGAGAACGCAGCAGTACAAAACTTCCCAGAATGTACTTTTACAACATGAACGTTTTTGTGTGCAAATTTTCAGACATATCTATCGGGTAGGTAGTTGTTGAGAAATAATTATCTGAAAACGATGGCTACGTTGGGGCCGCTCAAATCCATATTTTTCTCCCTGGTTGGCAGAAGATATCCGCTCGTTGATCAGTTTCTTCCGTGAAAACCGGGAGGGGGTCGACCCCCTCCGGTTTTCAAAAGTGTGGGGGTCTCGACCCCCCGACCCCCCACCGGCGACGTCCCTGTTTCCAGCGTGACTGATTCGCAGAAAATAGACAAAATGGCCTTAAGTCTTGCAAGATGGCAAACAAGTAACTTTTGAGCTTGCAAGTAGACATGCAAAGAATTCCAAGTAGACAAGTAGACATAAAAATCAAAAATCACAATACTGCTTTCGAAGTCGAAATTTCTAAGCAGGTGGTAAACGTGTGAGAATCAACCAAGGCAAGACACATTTGTACTAAACACTACCTTTCGCCAAGGAGCGGAGCAGCAAAGAGGAGACAGCGGTGTGGAGGCTGCCGGACAGAGCGGAGGAGCGGCAGGCAGAGTGACGGAGGTGACGCCGCGGGCCTCAGCGCGGCGCCGGTGCCTGTTTGCCGCCGTTGCCCGCCGCCGGGGCGCCATAAATGTATACGGCGCGGCGACCGGATGTGACGGCCTGCGGGCCTGCAGGTCCGACTGAATGGGCTGCTGTCGGACCGGCCGGACCGGGGCTGTCTCAGCAGCGGCGACCACGGGTCAACGCTCCTCGGCTGGGCTGCCGACCTGACGTCAGCGGCACGGCAGAGACGTCAGCGGCACGGCGGAGACGTCAGCGGTACGGCGGAGACGTCAGCGGCACGGCGGAGACGTCAGCGGCACGGCTGAGACGTCAGCGGCACGGCGGAGACTAGAGACTAGAGACTAGAGAGGTGTCCCGGCGACCCGACCCGGTCGGCCTGCCAGCTCCGCAGCAGCCGGGTGCAGCGGGACGGCCGGACTGTTGCTGTCCACTGCCAGCTCCGCAGCAGCCGGGTGCCGCGGGATGTATTCTGCATTCTGTATTCTGTATTCACAGTCGTGGGGTTATCCACTGACATAGTGGTTATTACGCCCCGAGTCAAACAGGAACACAAGGGGGTGGGATACAGACACACACGATCGCTCTAAAATACATCACAGAAAGCATTCACTCGGTACATCGGCCTGCCCAGCGCAGAGCGCGGCAGGCCGCTCACTCAGCTGCAGCGGCGTCTAAAAGTGCGCGGCAGAAGCTCCGCGTTCCCAGATCCGCGAGTCCAGCAGGAATAGAGTTGTACAGGCTGGGAGCACGACTACAAAATCGTCTTTTCCCGACCTCAGTCCTAGAACGGGGGACATACAGCAGACTGTCCTGCCTGGTGGCGTCGCTGTCGCAAGGCACCGTTCACTTGGAAGACAGACGCCAGCGCTTCAGGTTCCCCGGACTCCAGTACCTTGTGCGTGAGGCACATTGTACATAAGTCAGCCAGTTGACGCGCCTGAAGCAAGCCAGTCTCTCCCGCAGGTCGGATACACGGTCAAATTTGCGCCTCCCGAAGATCACACGAGCGACAAAATTGATGATCTTCTGGATTTTGTCGAAGTTTTTCTGTTAGCCGTTACCGTACACCGAGAGACAGTAGCGGACCTGCGAGAGAACGAGAGCTGAGACACCAGTGTCGTGATGACACCGTCGGGCAAGTGGTGACGCACATGCAAGAGACCGGCTATCATGCCCATACAGCGGCGACTGATGGAAGTCACGTGATCATCCCAGGACAAGGTTCTGTCAAAAGTGAGTCCGAGATTTTCACCTCGCTACAAGGTTCAAGAGCAGCGTCTCGGAAAGTCACAGTAAAATGTTGAAGGTTGTGCAAATTTTGGCGTTTCTAAAAGTGATTAGCTGAGTTTTTGACGCGTTAACCTTAAGATTGTTCGCGCGGAACCACTTGTCTAGGGATGCAAGACTAGTCTCCATACATGAGATTAGCGCCGGCAGCTCACACTTTCTGCCCGAGACCACGATCTGCGTTCGTCAGCGTATTGTACAGCTAACGCACCATCTGTGTACAGTGACAAATTGTTCGCAAACACGGTAAACAGTAGTGGCCCCAGGGTTGATCCCTGAAACACTCCCATGCGGTTAGCGAGCGGCGGCGAAGACAGCGTACGACCGGCGCTGTCCCTGAGCTCCACACTCTGCGTATGGCCACGGAGATACGCGCTGAACCAGGTGGTGTCAATACCGTAGTTTCATTTTGCGAAGGAGAATATCGTGGTTAATCACGTTGAAACATTTGTCTAGGTCAACCAGACACATAAGCGATATTTCCCCGCTGCCGTCAGCGGAAAGTTGTTGAGCGGGGGCGGGGTTAAATAATGATTAGAGATTTTCAACATGGTTGGTCTGCTGCTGTCCACTGCCAGGAACACAGCAGCTCCACAGCAGACACTGGACACTGGGTGAAACACAGCAGCTCCACAGCAGACACTGGACACTGGGTGAAACACAGCAGCTCCACAGCAGACACTGGACACTGCCAGGAACACAGCATCTCCACAGCAGACACTGGACACTGCCAGGAACACAGCAGCTCCACAGCGGACACTGAACACTGGGTGAAACACAGCAGCTCCACAGCAGACACTGGACACTGCCAGGAACACAGCAGCTCCACAGCAGACACTGGACACTGGGTGGAACACAGCAGCTCCACAGCAGACACTGGAGGACACTGGGTGAAACACAGCAGCTCCACAGCAGACACTGGACACTGCCAGGAACACAGCAGCTCCACAGCAGACACTGGACACTGGGTGGAACACAGCAGCTCCACAGCAGACACTGGACACTGCCAGGAACACAGCATCTCCACAGCAGACACTGGACACTGCCAGGAACACAGCAGCTCCACAGCAGACACTGGACACTGGGTGAAACACAGCAGCTCCACAGCAGACACTGGACACTGCCAGGAACACAGCAGCTCCACAGCAGACACTGGACACTGGGTGGAACACAGCAGCTCCACAGCAGACACTGGACACTGACAGGGCATATTTTAACGTATTGACTGCGTCCCAGGTGAACTGTACCCTTGATGGCTAAAAGCAGTGATCAAAGCTTGCAGAAGAAAAAAAAAACGGAATGCCCGTGTCTTGCCGCTATGCTGTCCAGGCATTGTCTTGCCCTGACCCTGTGTACACTGTGTCCTACCCTGTGCCCTGCCCTGTGTGTCCTGCCCTGCCCTGTGCCCTGCCCTGTGCCCTGCCCTGTGCCCTGCACACTGCCCAGTAACTAGGGCATGGAGGAACAGATACCGATACAGATACACACACACGCAGACACATACAGATACCGACACCGATACCGACACCGACACCGACACCGACACCGACACCGACACCGACATCGACACCGACACCGGCACCGATACTGATACCGATACCGATACCGATACCGATACCGATACCGATACCTATACTTATACCGATACCGATACCGATACCGATACCGATACCGATACCGATACCGATACCGATACCGATACCGATACCGATACCGATACCGATACCGATAACGATACCGATACCGATACTGAGCTCACTGCCTTGCGACATCGCGCATAACCAAACTGGTTAAATCTATATGGGAAAAGTCCCTGTTACGGAGCCGTGTTTGTCACCGGCGTCTAGCACCAGAGTCCAGTGTCCAGGGCATATTTTAAGGATTTTCCACTGCGTCCCAAAATGAGAAAGGGGCACACCCTGTAGCCGGAAAGGGCACTCTGGGCAGACTAAAGAGGCACTTTGTGCCAGTGGCGGATCTAGGTTTCAAGTTTGGGGTGCATAAATTTCGCTCCGCAAAGGTAGTCACAAGCAGTGGCGTCTTTAGAAATATGTCAAGAGGGGCCAAGCCCTCAAGAGGGCGCCATAACCCCACATGAGGGCGCCGTCAGCGAATAGTTGTTGAGCAGGAGGGGGGGGGGGGGGGGGGAGTCAGCGGAAAGCTGTTGAGCGGGGGCGGGGTAAATAATGATTAGAGATTTTCAAATCATCTACCCACCGATTTTACGTTGGGGGAGGGGGGGGGGGGGAGGGGGAGGGGGGCAATTGCATAAGTAGGCCACTGCAAGTTTTGTACAAATTAATAACAAATCCCAGTTATTTACGAAAACCGAGGGTCACCCCTCTCCTTGCACTGGCGGCATTTAGGGGATTTGCATTTGAGATTTGCAGAGGCGGCATTTGCACATGTAGGGAATTCAGGCGGCATTCTGCAGACTGCCCTATGCCCTGTGAAAGCGAAATCTGATGACTTTTTATTTTAACAGAATTTGTTGGTTTTGGCACCTAAATAAACTTTTCAGCGGTTCTGGGTCCGCCCGTGCACAAAGCAGTGGCGGATCTACGGATGGAAAAAATAGGCAACCTCTCCCCCCCCCAACGTAAAATCGGTAGGTAGATGATCTTAAAATCTCTAATCATTATTTACCCCCGCCCCCGCTCAACATCTTTCCGCTGACATTTCCAGCCAAAAATCGCATGTAAAAGTTGTGTAATTTTTCAAAACTTTCAGAATCTTTCAGAAACTTTTCAGCGCAATAATCCTTCGTGAAAACGGCTAGTATTAAAGTCAAATTACAAACTGAAACGCTTATTTCGTTCTTTAAAATGTCAGCTTAGCCAGAACGACAGAGCCTAGAAACTACTGGAACTGATGTCCCTAACCCAGATCCCCCAAGTGGTTATTTCTATGAAAATAAGATATGTAGGACACTCAGATTGCTAACGACATTTGACCGCTCCTGTGAAATGCTATCCTAAGTTGACTTCACAATGTAAAGTCAAACGACGACTCCGAATGTGAATCGTACATTAATGTGACTATGGTACGTAATCGCACGATAATATGAAGTTCACATTCTGGTGCGATGTGAAAGCTATTGTATTCGAGTACTTTTCATAACTCTACTGAACAAATGGAAATTCCCGGCCACGAGGCACAGGGAAATCATATTTGGAGGAATCTCGTTTCGCCCGGCACCTGCAGTAATTACCGTAGTCATGCGGGTGAAGTCGCTGCGTTATGATTGGTGATATTGCGCTCGGGCCGGGAGGCGACTACGAAGCCAGTACATGAGGCAACAGTCGCTCTTACTGCAGCTCTGACATCGGTAACATGAGGCAACAGTCGCTCTTACTGCAGCTCTGACATCGGTAACATGAGGCAACAGTCGCTCTTACTGCAGCTCTGACATCGGTAACATGAGGCAACAGTCGCTCTTACTGCAGCTCTGACATCGGTAACATGAGGCAACAGTCGCTCTTACTGCAGCTCTGACATCGGTAACATGAGGCAACAGTCGCTCTTACTGCAGCTCTGACATCGGTAACATGAGGCAACAGTCGCTCTTACTGCAGCTCTGACATCGGTAACATGAGGCAACAGTCGCTCTTACTGCAGCTCTGACATCGGTAACATGAGGCAACAGTCGCTCTTACTGCAGCTGACATCGGTAACATGAGGCAACAGTCGCTCTTACTGCAGCTCTGACATCAGTAACACGAGGCAACAGTCGCTCTTACTGCAGCTCTGACATCGGTAACATGAGGCAACAGTCGCTCTTACTGCAGCTCTGACATCGGTAACATGAGGCAACAGTCGCTCTTACTGCAGCTCTGACATCGGTAACATGAGGCAACAGTCGCTCTTACTGCAGCTCTGACATCGGTAACATGAGGCAACAGTCGCTCTTACTGCAGCTGACATCGGTAACATGAGGCAACAGTCGCTCTTACTGCAGCTCTGACATCGGTAACATGAGGCAACAGTCGCTCTTACTGCAGCTGACATCGGTAACACGAGGCAACAGTCGCTCTTACTGCAGCTCTGACATCGGTAACATGAGGAAACAGTCGCTCTTACTGCAGCTCTGACATCGGTAACACGAGGCAACAGTCGCTCTTACTGCAGCTCTGACATCGGTAACATGAGGAAACAGTCGCTTTTACTGCAGCTCTGACATCGGTAACATGAGGCAACAGTCGCTCTTACTGCAGCTGACATCGGTAACATGAGGCAACAGTCGCTCTTACTGCAGCTGACATCGGTAACATGAGGCAACAGTCGCTCTTACTGCAGCTCTGACATCGGTAACATGAGGCAACAGTCGCTCTTACTGCAGCTCTGACATCGGTAGCATGAGGCAACAGTCGCTCTTACTGCAGCTCTGACATCGGTAACACGAGGCAACAGTCGCTGTTACTGCAGTTAACATCGGTAACATGAGGCAACAGTCGCTCTCACTGCAGCTCTGACATCGGTAACATGAGGCAACAGTCGCTGTTACTGCAGTTAACATCGGTAACATGAGGCAACAGTCGCTCTTACTGCAGTTAACATCGGTAACATGAGGCAACAGTCGCTCTTACTGCAGCTCTGACATCGGTAACATGAGGCAACAGTCGCTCTTACTGCAGCTCTGACATCAGTAACACGAGGCAACAGTCGCTCTTACTGCAGCTCTGACATCGGTAACATGAGGCAACAGTCGCTCTTACTGCAGCTCTGACATCAGTAACACGAGGCAACAGTCGCTCTTACTGCAGCTCTGACATCGGTAACATGAGGCAACAGTCGCTCTTACTGCAGCTCTGACATCGGTAACACGAGGCAACAATCGCTGTTACTGCAGTTAACATCGGTAACATGAGGCAACAGTCGCTCTCACTGCAGCTCTGACATCGGTAACATGAGGCAACAGTCGCTCTTACTGCAGTTAACATCGGTAACATGAGGCAACAGTCGCTCTTACTGCAGCTCTGACATCGGTAACATGAGGCAACAGTCGCTCTTACTGCAGCTCTGCCATCGGTAACATGAGGCAACAGTCGCTCTTACTGCAGCTCTGACATCGGTAACATGAGGAAACAGTCGCTCTTACTGCAGCTCTGCCATCGGTAACATGAGGAAACAGTCGCTCTTACTGCAGCTCTGACATCAGTAACATGAGGAAACAGTCGCTCTTACTGCAGCTGACATCGGTAACATGAGGCAACAGTCGCTCTTACTGCAGCTCTGACATCGGTAACATGAGGAAACAGTCGCTCTTACTGCAGTTAACATCGGTAACATGAGGCAATAGTCGCTCTTACTGCAGCTCTGACATCGGTAATATGAGGCAACAGTCGCTCTTACTGCAGTTAACATCGGTAACATGAGGCAATAGTCGCTCTTACTGCAGCTCTGACATCGGTAATATGAGGCAACAGTCGCTCTTACTGCAGTTAACATCGGTAACATGAGGCAATAGTCGCTCTTACTGCAGCTCTGACATCGGTAACATGAGGAAACAGTCGCTCTTACTGCAGCTCTGACATCGGTAATATGAGGCAACAGTCGCTCTTACTGCAGTTAACATCGGTAACATGAGGCAACAGTCGCTCTTACTGCAGCTCTGACATCGGTAATATGAGGCAACAGTCGCTCTTACTGCAGTTAACATCGGTAACATGAGGCAACAGTCGCTCTTACTGCAGCTCTGACATCGGTAACATGAGGAAACAGTCGCTCTTACTGCAGCTGACATCGGTAACACGAGGCAACAGTCGCTCTTACTGCAGCTCTGCCATCGGTAACATGAGGCAATAGTCGCTCTTACTGCAGCTCTGACATCGGTAATATGAGGCAACAGTCGCTCTTACTGCAGCTGACATCGGTAACATGAGGCAACAGTCGCTCTTACTGCAGCTCTGACATCGGTAACATGAGGCAACAGTCGCTCTTACTGCAGCTGACATCGGTAACATGAGGCAACAGTCGCTCTTACTGCAGCTCTGACATCGGTAACATGAGGCAACAGTCGCTCTTACTGCAGCTGACATCGGTAACATGAGGCAACAGTCGCTCTTACTGCAGCTGACATCGGTAACATGAGGCAACAGTCGCTCTTACTGCAGCTCTGACATCGGTAACATGAGGCAACAGTCGCTCTTACTGCAGCTCTGACATCGGTAACATGAGGCAACAGTCGCTCTTACTGCAGCTCTGACATCGGTAACACGAGGCAACAGTCGCTGTTACTGCAGTTAACATCGGTAACATGAGGCAACAGTCGCTCTCACTGCAGCTCTGACATCGGTAACATGAGGCAACAGTCGCTGTTACTGCAGTTAACATCGGTAACATGAGGCAACAGTCGCTCTTACTGCAGCTCTGACATCGGTAATATGAGGCAACAGTCGCTCTTACTGCAGTTAACATCGGTAACATGAGGCAACAGTCGCTCTTACTGCAGCTCTGACATCGGTAACATGAGGCAACAGTCGCTCTTACTGCAGCTCTGACATCAGTAACACGAGGCAACAGTCGCTCTTACTGCAGCTCTGACATCGGTAACATGAGGCAACAGTCGCTCTTACTGCAGCTCTGACATCAGTAACACGAGGCAACAGTCGCTCTTACTGCAGCTCTGACATCGGTAACATGAGGCAACAGTCGCTCTTACTGCAGCTCTGACATCGGTAACACGAGGCAACAGTCGCTGTTACTGCAGTTAACATCGGTAACATGAGGCAACAGTCGCTCTTACTGCAGCTCTGACATCGGTAATATGAGGCAACAGTCGCTCTTACTGCAGCTCTGACATCGGTAACATGAGGCAACAGTCGCTCTTACTGCAGCTCTGCCATCGGTAACATGAGGCAATAGTCGCTCTTACTGCAGCTCTGACATCGGTAACATGAGGCAACAGTCGCTCTCACTGCAGCTCTGACATCGGTAACATGAGGCAACAGTCGCTGTTACTGCAGCTCTGACATCGGTAACATGAGGCAACAGTCGCTCTTACTGCAGCTCTGACATCGGTAACATGAGGCAACAGTCGCTCTCACTGCAGCTCTGACATCGGTAACATGAGGCAACAGTCGCTGTTACTGCAGTTAACATCGGTAACATGAGGCAACAGTCGCTCTTACTGCAGCTCTGACATCGGTAACATGAGGCAACAGTCGCTCTTACTGCAGCTCTGACATCGGTAATATGAGGCAACAGTCGCTCTTACTGCAGTTAACATCGGTAACATGAGGCAACAGTCGCTCTTACTGCAGCTCTGACATCGGTAACATGAGGCAACAGTCGCTCTTACTGCAGCTCTGCCATCGGTAACATGAGGCAACAGTCGCTCTTACTGCAGCTCTGACATCGGTAACATGAGGCAACAGTCGCTCTTACTGCAGCTCTGCCATCGGTAACATGAGGAAACAGTCGCTCTTACTGCAGCTCTGACATCAGTAACATGAGGAAACAGTCGCTCTTACTGCAGCTGACATCGGTAACATGAGGCAACAGTCGCTCTTACTGCAGCTCTGACATCGGTAACATGAGGAAACAGTCGCTCTTACTGCAGTTAACATCGGTAACATGAGGCAATAGTCGCTCTTACTGCAGCTCTGACATCGGTAATATGAGGCAACAGTCGCTCTTACTGCAGTTAACATCGGTAACATGAGGCAATAGTCGCTCTTACTGCAGCTCTGACATCGGTAATATGAGGCAACAGTCGCTCTTACTGCAGTTAACATCGGTAACATGAGGCAATAGTCGCTCTTACTGCAGCTCTGACATCGGTAATATGAGGCAACAGTCGCTCTTACTGCAGTTAACATCGGTAACATGAGGCAACAGTCGCTCTTACTGCAGCTCTGACATCGGTAACATGAGGAAACAGTCGCTCTTACTGCAGCTGACATCGGTAACACGAGGCAACAGTCGCTCTTACTGCAGCTCTGCCATCGGTAACATGAGGCAATAGTCGCTCTTACTGCAGCTCTGACATCGGTAATATGAGGCAACAGTCGCTCTTACTGCAGCTGACATCGGTAACATGAGGCAACAGTCGCTCTTACTGCAGCTCTGCCATCGGTAACATGAGGCAATAGTCGCTCTTACTGCAGCTCTGACATCGGTAATATGAGGCAACAGTCGCTCTTACTGCAGCTCTGACATCGGTAACACGAGGCAACAGTCGCTGTTACTGCAGTTAACATCGGTAACATGAGGCAACAGTCGCTCTTACTGCAGCTCTGACATCGGTAACATGAGGCAACAGTCGCTCTTACTGCAGCTCTGCCATCGGTAACATGAGGCAACAGTCGCTCTCACTGCAGCTCTGACATCGGTAACATGAGGCAACAGTCGCTCTTACTGCAGTTAACATCGGTAACATGAGGCAACAGTCGCTCTTACTGCAGCTCTGCCATCGGTAACATGAGGCAATAGTCGCTCTTACTGCAGCTCTGACATCGGTAACATGAGGCAACAGTCGCTCTTACTGCAGCTGACATCGGTAATATGAGGCAACAGTCGCTGTTACTGCAGTTAACATCGGTAACATGAGGCAACAGTCGCTCTTACTGCAGCTCTGACATCGGTAACATGAGGCAACAGTCGCTGTTACTGCAGTTAACATCGGTAACATGAGGCAACAGTCGCTCTTACTGCAGCTCTGACATCGGTAACATGAGGCAACAGTCGCTCTTACTGCAGCTCTGAAATCAGTTAAATCAAATTTTTCGTATTTTTCGGCTTGATTTTATTTATAATTTACGTGATGTTTTCAATATGAAACGGCTTACATACAACCATCAACCTGGCAAGACATATCATGTTCATAGTAACATAAAATGAATGGGCAGTATTCAGAATCTAGTCAATAGCAGACATTTAAAATTAAAGGGAATAGGTCACCTTTAACATGTGGTTTTGAACTGAGATAGCAGATTTGTAGAGCAGATCGAAAAATGGGTTATGGTGAAAGAATTTGCTCGCTACGCTAAGTACTTTCGACACAGGACTAGTTGGTCCCCTTGTAGAAGACTCTGTTTCGGGTCCGCGAAACTTCGTCGGTAGTATGACGTCATACCTTTGACGTCAGAATTGCGCAGATTCTGCCATAAACTAGCCGTAACCATTGTCATTAGTACCGATCACCATAAAACAACACCGATTGTGATTACCATCGATTAGGAACTAAGATCAGTGACTGGGACAGTCGATTGAGTTAGTATTTGTATTTAAAAGTTAAAGGGCAATAATGACCTTTTGATTTATTGATCTGCATTATTGTATTACACATGTATGCTATCGAATTGATCGCATCTCAATTTAAAACTGAAATAGCAACTTTTTCGAAAATTACATTTTGGGAAATTACAAATATGTACTTATATATGGGGACGAACAGTATGATCCATCACTATCTCTGGTTTGAATGTTGATTTGTAAACAAGTCTTAGGGTCAGAAATGAAGTAAGTGCGCTAAGAAGCGTGACAACGCCCCTGATTCGTCAATGAAACAAATCGCCGACACTAAATAGGTCCCTGTTGAGTGCATAAGTGAACTTTCGATTTCATTGCCATTTTTGCATGGTTTCATGATTTTTTTTTAATGATAAGCCTATACAACCAGAAACAAAACAAAGCAAAACTCCTAATGTTGAAAATACATTAACCAATTTGCAAAAATTGAAGGTCGCAACCACTAACTAGGCCGTCGTTGGGTGCATAAGTTAACTGCTAATTTGATTGCCTTTTTATTCAATGTTTGTTCATTTTAAGGGCAGTAGGGCACATAATCACGATCAACAGAGTGGAAGGCATATTTTCCATACCATTTTGTCAAAAAGCAATACCGGATTCTGGTGAACACTGAAATTCGTTACCAAGTACTTGTGGATACCACCGGTCGTTAAAAGTGTGGAACGCTTATCAACTTTAACTTGAAATATCTTTTGGTATGAATGTTTATATGCAAAATGTGATCAATTTACAATATATTTTGGTTTTGTCTGTTGATTTCAAGTAATAACTCCATTTTTGTGAAAAAGGTCATTATTTCCCTTTAAGTTACCTTGTTTTTAACGCCGTTTAACCGTGGGTTCAGTGCCGAGATCAGAGGCCGGGGTGCCGAAAGGACAACATTGTTGTACCTATCAGAGGGTGCGACCCTGAGTTGAGCGCAGCGATTTTCAGGTAATTATCTACCTATGTTCTTGCTGACCTGATAAATAATTGGTCATCAAACTGATTTGTTTACACAGACCAGGTGTTTCATATATTTGTTTAATGGAAGTGCTTACTCGATTGTCTTCTATAGAAATATAATATAAATAGGGTAAATATTTTAAAGGAAAACGTTAGAAGTAAGAATCAGAGTTATTAATGTATTTTCCTGAAATGTATTTATTAACCAGTTAGATAAACACTGAACCATGATAGCACTATACTCACCATTCCAATCAGTATAAGTTGGCACTGAAGTTAAGAGTAGCCTTACGCCATGGGCTCCGCCACCGGGGAGGGGGGGGGGACACAGTGGCTTTTGTCCCCCCCCCCAACTTTGAGCACATGACACTGTCCTCAAATTTCAAGCACCTCAAACAGTACCCACCTCAAGCACCTTCAACAGTAAGAATACAGTTATCCAGGGAATACAATCAAAATTTGCGCGCCACTCCGCGGCGCAATGACAATACACATTACACATTCAATTGTATATACGGGTTAAAACAAAATGATAAATTTGCACCGTTTCGCGGTGCATTTATGAATTATGTTTTGTTTATATGTTGCTAATTTCATATATAATTGGGGAAAATAGTTCGCTTTATCATTTTTTTACCGCACTCTTAAACGCAAAAAAATAGAGGTCATAGAGGAAAAATAATAATATCCAGGGCATAAGATTCAACATTTTCGAGTCGCTCCGCGGCGCAATTCCTGGGTTCCAGGGCTTAGGCCCAAAACAATATTCGAAGTTGGTATAGCTGATTCGAAACTGGTGTCGCTGGTTCCAAAGTCGAAATGGCAGACCCCTCAGTTTACTAACTCCAGCTCCTAAACTTTGGTATGGCCCATGCCATACCCGCCATACTGCATTCGCCATCCTTGTAACGTGCCTTTTCATCCGTTTTGTTTGGCTCTTTCAACGCTTGGCCTTTGCAACGCTCAGAAAGAGGTCCTTTCGAGGCCCATGCCAGTATGGCGGGTATGGCATGGGCCAGCCAGGATTTCGTCCAGGGGGGGGGGGGCCTGGACGAAATCCTGGCTTCGTGCCTGTGTGGACTGTGGTTAATTAACAGGGCCATGCCACTGCAACTTAGCAGTAATGCGCATGTATAAGTCGCTCAGCTTTTTTAGAAGCGGAAAGTACACTAACTTAGTCAACAAGTCACAAGTTGCTTTTGCAAGTTGCTGTTGCAAGTTGCTTTTTACGTATTTCAGAACACGTAAAAAGCAAAAAAGCAGATGTGATTCCATCCCGGTAGATGTCTTGTCTTTGTACAAACTCGAAAATTATCATCCAACTTGTGCATGTTGACCGGTGCCCCCCCCCCCCCCCCCTCGTCGATTTCATAAAGCTCCACCACTGGCGACTAATATTTCGTGCACACAATTTCTAGGCCTATCGCATGTCATTTAACTCAACAAATAGTCGTCTAGTCTTTTTTTATAAAGTCTCATATTAGCCGTTTTCACGAAGAACTATTGCGCTGAAAAGATTCTGAAAAGTTTTTACAAAGTTTTGGTATAGAAGTCTTTTGTATATTATACATTTCAAGAAATCAATTCCTGATTTAGGCGATATTATCACTATTCAATAGTTATGGAAACATTTATTGCGCTCATAACAAGTTTATGTTACAAAATTGGCCGTGTTTAAAGAACATATGCATCTAGAGTCCATTCGTTCAATTTAACATATCGTCATACTAGTTTGTATAGTACCGTCGTTAGTCATACTAGTTAGTATAGTACCGTCGTTAGTCATACTAGTTAGTATAGTACCGTCGTTAGTCATACTAGTTAGTATAGTACCGTCGTTAGTCATACTAGTTAGTATAGTACCGTCGTTAGTCATACTAGTTAGTATAGTACCGTCGTTAGTCATACTAGTTAGTATAGTACCGTCGTTAGTCATACTAGTTAGTATAGTACCGTCGTTAGTCATACTAGTTAGTATAGTACCGTCGTTAGTCATACTAGTTAGTATAGTACCGTCGTTAGTCATACTAGTTAGTATAGTACCGTCGTTAGTCATACTAGTTAGTATAGTACCGTCGTTAGTCATACTAGTTAGTATAGTACCGTCGTTAGTCATACTAGTTAGTATAGTACCGTCGTTAGTCATACTAGTTAGTATAGTACCGTCGTTAGTCATACTAGTTAGTATAGCACCGTCGTTAGTCATACTAGTTAGTATAGTACCGTCGTTAGTCATACTAGTTAGTATAGTACCGTCGTTAGTCATACTAGTACCGTCATATCTGGCAGCGTCATGGAGCACAGGTCGGTCTGCGCATGCGCAGTGATGTGCCAGCAGCGATTCGCCGCCGCTTTCGACCTGCGTGCCGCACGCACATGGACAAAGCCAAGCCGCACAGCTCGCCCGCCGGATCGGGCTGCGGTCATATAGCGTCATACGCCACAGAATCTTTCTGAATCTTTCTGAAACGTTTTGAAAAGTGTCCGTCGGTGGAGATCACAACTGACCTATCAATACTTATCTTGCTTATTACCACCAAATCGCAATTTTGTCAACATACTATATTCTTACCAACATATTGCAAAATCCTGAGTGACATTTCTAGCCAAAAAATCGCATGTAAAAGTTGTGTAGTTAAGGAATGGATCGTCGAAATTTTTCAAAACATTTACAAAAGTTTTAAAATGTTTCGCACAATAATCCTTCGTGAAATGGCTATTGCTGTATTATAAGTCAAGAGGGTGGACAAGGTGATATAGTGATTTTGGTTCGTGCCATGTGACAAAGTTAAATTGAGAAAATATTATGCAATAAATAATTTTGATTTATTTTGCTTGAAAGCATTTGTTGATGCATCATCATCCAAGCATCATCGATGCATCATCATCCATGTATCATCGATGCATCATCATCCATGTATCATCGATGCATCATCATCCATGTATCATCGATGCATCATCATCCAGGCATCACCGATGCATCATCATCCATGTATCATCGATGCATCATCATCCATGTATCATCGATGCATCATCATCCATGTATCATCGATGCATCATCATCCATGTATCATCGATGCATCATCATCCAGGCATCACCGATGCATCATCATCCATGTATCATCGATGCATCATCATCCATGTATCATCGATGCATCATCATCCATGTATCACCGATGCATCATCATCCATGTATCATCGATGCATCATCATCCATGTATCACCGATGCATCATCATCCATGTATCATCGATGCATCATCATCCATGTATCATCGATGCATCATCATCCATGTATCATCGATGCATCATCATCCATGTATCATCGATGCATCATCATCCAGGCATCACCGATGCATCATCATCCATGTATCATCGATGCATCATCATCCATGTATCACCGATGCATCATCATCCATGTATCATCGATGCATCATCATCCATGTATCACCGATGCATCATCATCCATGTGTGTCTGGTTCTGGTTCGACAGCGACATGAGTTTTGTCACTCACACGGACGACGTAGTGCGGCGGTGTACTGGCTCTCTGTGCGGACTGAGCCACAGCAGGCACAGTCTCCCCCAACCGGTTCTGATAACACTGGTTCAGGGACTGGTATTCTCCGTGTTACGATACTGTCTGTCTGTATATGGGGCGAGTAATGTGACTCAGCGCGGGCGACTTCAGAAGCTGGTTAGGTTCGCTGCCCGAGTAGTCTCCGGTCGTAGGAAGTACGATCATGTCAGCGATGTTATTGACGACCTGGGTTGGCTCACTGCAGACAGCATGTATATGTATCACTACCTGGTACTAGTGAGAAAGATGCTGGTAACCTCTGAGCCACAGCACCTCGCCAGATATTTAGTTACTAGGCAGAGTGTGCATGGAAGGGACACCCGACAAAGTAACAGACTCCTGACGCCCGCCATTCGATCGGAGAGCGGACGGCGGCGCTTCTTGTTCACCGCTGTGTCGGACTTCAACGAGCTGCCGTCTGATCTGCGCTGCCTTAGCTGCCCGGCATTTAAACGCGACCTGAAGGAATACCTATGGGAACGGGAACGCGCCGATTGAGCTCTCCTGCATGCTACGATGTGTTGTGTGTATGATCTCGCAGATTGAGTGCTGATATGATGTGAATGTATTGCATGCATGTTTACATATATTCCTGCGTATTTAGGAACAACTTGACACGAGACACAGAATAGCCGTTTTGGTAGCGGATGTGTCTTTTAAAGTGAAATACATCCAGGCATCATCGATGCATCATCATCCATGTATCATCGATGCATCATCATACAGGCATCACCGATGCATCATCATCCAGGCATCATCGATGCATCATCATCCAGGCATCATCGATGCATCATCATCCAGGCATCATCGATGCATCATCATCCAGGCATCATCGATGCATCATCATCCATGTATCACCGATGCATCATCATCCATGTATCACCGATGCATCATCATCCATGTATCACCGATGCATCATCATCCATGTATCATCGATGCATCATCATCCAGGCATCATCGATGCATCATCATCCAGGCATCATCGATGCATCATCATCCATGTATCACCGATGCATCATCATCCAGGCATCATCGATGCATCATCATCCAGGCATCATCGATGCATCATCATCCATGTATCATCGATGCATCATCATCCAGGCATCATCGATGCATCATCATCCAGGCATCATCGATGCATCATCATCCAGGCATCATCGATGCATCATCATCCAGGCATCATCGATGCATCATCATCCATGTATCACCGATGCATCATCATCCATGTATCACCGATGCATCATCATCCATGTATCACCGATGCATCATCATCCATGTATCATCGATGCATCATCATCCAGGCATCATCGATGCATCATCATCCAGGCATCATCGATGCATCATCATCCATGTATCACCGATGCATCATCATCCAGGCATCACCGATGCATCATCATCCATGTATCACCGATGCATCATCATCCAGGCATCATCGATGCATCATCATCCATGTATCACCGATGCATCATCATCCATGTATCATCGATGCATCATCATCCATGTATCACCGATGCATCATCATCCAGGTATCACCGATGCATCATCATCCAGGCATCACCGATGCATCATCATCCAGGCATCATCGATGCATCATCATCCATGTATCACCGATGCATCATCATCCATGTATCACCGATGCATCATCATCCAGGCATCACCGATGCATCATCATCCAGGCATCACCGATGCATCATCATCCAGGCATCATCGATGCATCATCATCCATGTATCACCGATGCATCATCATCCATGTATCATCGATGCATCATCATCCATGTATCACCGATGCATCATCATCCAGGCATCATCGATGCATCATCATCCATGTATCACCGATGCATCATCATCCATGTATCATCGATGCATCATCATCCATGTATCACCGATGCATCATCATCCAGGTATCACCGATGCATCATCATCCAGGCATCACCGATGCATCATCATCCATGTATCACCGATGCATCATCATCCATGTATCACCGATGCATCATCATCCATGTATCACCGATGCATCATCATCCATGTATCATCGATGCATCATCATCCAGGCATCATCGATGCATCATCATCCATGTATCACCGATGCATCATCATCCATGTATCATCGATGCATCATCATCCATGTATCACCGATGCATCATCATCCAGGTATCACCGATGCATCATCATCCAGGCATCACCGATGCATCATCATCCAGGCATCATCGATGCATCATCATCCATGTATCACCGATGCATCATCATCCATGTATCATCGATGCATCATCATCCATGTATCACCGATGCATCATCATCCATGTATCACCGATGCATCATCATACATGTATCATCGATGCATCATCATCCATGTATCACCGATGCATCATCATCCATGTATCACCGATGCATCATCATCCATGTATCATCGATGCATCATCATCCAGGCATCACCGATGCATCATCATCCAGGCATCATCGATGCATCATCATCCATGTATCACCGATGCATCATCATCCAAGCATCATCGATGCATCATCATCCAGGCATCACCGATGCATCATCATCCAGACATCACCGATGCATCATCATCCAGGCATCACCGATGCATCATCATCCAGGCATCATCGATGCATCATCATCCAGGCATCACCGATGCATCATCATCCAGGCATCACCGATGCATCATCATCCATGTATCATCGATGCATCATCATCCAAGCATCATCGATGCATCATCATCCATGTATCACCGATGCATCATCATCCATGTATCATCGATGCATCATCATCCAAGCATCATCGATGCATCATCATCCAGGCATCACCGATGCATCATCATCCATGTATCACCGATCCATCATCATCCAGGCATCATCGATGCATCATCATCCATGTATCACCGATGCATCATCATCCATGTATCACCGATGCATCATCATCCAAGTATCACCGATGCATCATCATCCAAGCATCATCGATGCATCATCATCCATGTATCACCGATGCATCATCATCCATGTATCACCGATGCATCATCATCCAAGCATCATCGATGCATCATCATCCATGTATCACCGATGCATCATCATCCATGTATCACCGATGCATCATCATCCAAGCATCATCGATGCATCATCATCCATGTATCACCGATGCATCATCATCCATGTATCATCGATGCATCATCATCCATGTATCATCGATGCATCATCATCCATGTATCACCGATGCATCATCATCCATGTATCACCGATGCATCATCATCCAAGCATCATCGATGCATCATCATCCATGTATCACCGATGCATCATCATCCATGTATCATCGATGCATCATCATCCAGGCATCATACGTGTATTTGTCATAGAAGCAGACTGATAGCGCGAAGCATATGAAACACAACAATTAAACGCAAGTAGCTGGTGTTCGTCATTCGTTGAATCAGCATGCCATCCTGTATGTGAACAGTGTAGTGACAGTGACAAACAGTGAGCCCAGACGCGCTCCGATCCGACAAGTGATGACAACCTCTGATCCTCTGATCCTTGTCACAAGCCAGATACTCCCCACGGCCACAACCAGGCAACATACGGCCAAACAATCCTGTTTCCTTTGAGGCAGGCTTATTTTTTCAAAGTGGTCTGTGTTAGATTTTGGCGCGATTTTCCGGTGTAAAAGGTGGTGGGCATACCTCTGTCGGCGGAGTCGGGGACCGGTATTAGAGCTGCTCATGTCCCAGTGCACCGGCCGTGCGGGGCAGGGCCAACCGGGAGTTCGAGATCGGCAGTGCGGCTGGTGTGATGCTAGCTGCCGGTAAGACTGCAGCAGGTCCGGTGCGGCTGGCGTGATGATAGCTGCCGGTAAGACTGCAGCAGGTCCGGTGCGGCTGGCGTGATGCTAGCTGCCGGTAAGACTGCAGGTCCGGTGCGGCTGGCGTGATGATAGCTGCCGGTAAGACTGCAGGTCCGGTGCGGCTGGCGTGATGCTAGCTGCCGGTAAGACTGCAGGTCCGGTGCGGCTGGCGTGATGATAGCTGCCGGTAAGACTGCAGCAGGTCCGGTGCGGCTGGCGTGATGATAGCTGCCGGTAAGACTGCAGGTCCGGTGCGGCTGGCGTGATGATAGCTGCCGGCAAGACTGCAGGTCCGGTGCGGCTGGTGTGATGCTAGCTGCCGGTAAGATTGCAGCAGGTCCGGTGCGGCTGGCGTGATGATAGCTGCCGGTAAGACTGCAGGTCCGGTGCGGCTGGCGTGATGATAGCTGCCGGTAAGACTGCAGTTCCGGTGCGGCTAGCGTGATGCTAGCTGCCGGTAAGACTGCAGTTCCGGTGCGGCTGGCGTGATGATAGCTGCCGGTAAGACTGCAGGTCCGGTGCGGCTGGCGTGATGATAGCTGCCGGTAAGACTGCAGGTCCGGTGCGGCTGGTGTGATGATAGCTGCCGGTAAGACTGCAGGTCCGGTGCGGCTGGTGTGATGCTAGCTGCCGGTAAGATTGCAGCAGGTCCGGTGCGGCTGGCGTGATGCTAGCTGCCGGTAAGACTGCAGGTCCGGTGCGGCTGGTGTGATGATAGCTGCCGGTAAGACTGCAGGTCCGGTGCGGCTGGTGTGATGCTAGCTGCCGGTAAGATTGCAGCAGGTCCGGTGCGGCTGGCGTGATGATAGCTGCCGGTAAGACTGCAGGTCCGGTGCGGCTGGTGTGATGCTAGCTGCCGGTAAGATTGCAGCAGGTCCGGTGCGGCTGGCGTGATGATAGCTGCCGGTAAGACTGCAGGTCCGGTGCGGCTGGCGTGATGCTAGCTGCCGGTAAGACTGCAGGTCCGGTGCGGCTGGCGTGATGATAGCTGCCGGTAAGACTGCAGCAGGTCCGGTGCGGCTGGCGTGATGCTAGCTACCGGTAAGACTGCAGCAGGTCCGGTGCGGCTGGCGTGATGATAGCTGCCGGTAAGATTGCAGCAGGTCCGGTGCGGCTGGCGTGATGATAGCTGCCGGTAAGACTGCAGCAGGTCCGGTGCGGCTGGCGTGATGATAGCTGCCGGTAAGATTGCAGCAGGTCCGGTGCGGCTGGCGTGATGATAGCTGCCGGTAAGACTGCAGCAGGTCCGGTGCGGCTGGCGTGATGCTAGCTGCCGGTAAGACTGCAGGTCCGGTGCGGCTAGCGTGATGCTAGCTGCCGGTAAGACTGCAGGTCCGGTGCGGCTGGCGTGATGATAGCTGCCGGTAAGACTGCAGGTCCGGTGCGGCTGGCGTGATGCTAGCTGCCGGTAAGACTGCAGTTCCGGTGCGGCTGGCGTGATGCTAGCTGCCGGTAAGACTGCAGCAGGTCCGGTGCGGCTGGCGTGATGCTAGCTGCCGGTAAGACTGCAGCAGGTCCGGTGCGGCTGGCGTGATGATAGCTGCCGGTAAGACTGCAGGTCCGGTGCGGCTGGCGTGATGCTAGCTGCCGGTAAGACTGCAGCAGGTCCGGTGCGGCTGGCGTGATGCTAGCTACCGGTAAGACTGCAGCAGGTCCGGTGCGGCTGGCGTGATGATAGCTGCCGGTAAGACTGCAGGTCCGGTGCGGCTGGCGTGATGCTAGCTGCCGGTAAGACTGCAGGTCCGGTGCGGCTGGTGTGATGCTAGCTGCCGGTAAGATTGCAGCAGGTCCGGTGCGGCTGGCGTGATGATAGCTGCCGGTAAGACTGCAGGTCCGGTGCGGCTGGCGTGATGATAGCTGCCGGTAAGACTGCAGCAGGTCCGGTGCGGCTGGCGTGATGCTAGCTACCGGTAAGACTGCAGCAGGTCCGGTGCGGCTGGCGTGATGATAGCTGCCGGTAAGATTGCAGCAGGTCCGGTGCGGCTGGCGTGATGATAGCTGCCGGTAAGACTGCAGCAGGTCCGGTGCGGCTGGCGTGATGATAGCTGCCGGTAAGATTGCAGCAGGTCCGGTGCGGCTGGCGTGATGATAGCTGCCGGTAAGACTGCAGCAGGTCCGGTGCGGCTGGCGTGATGCTAGCTGCCGGTAAGACTGCAGGTCCGGTGCGGCTAGCGTGATGCTAGCTGCCGGTAAGACTGCAGGTCCGGTGCGGCTGGCGTGATGATAGCTGCCGGTAAGACTGCAGGTCCGGTGCGGCTGGCGTGATGCTAGCTGCCGGTAAGACTGCAGCAGGTCCGGTGCGGCTGGCGTGATGCTAGCTGCCGGTAAGACTGCAGCAGGTCCGGTGCGGCTGGCGTGATGATAGCTGCCGGTAAGACTGCAGGTCCGGTGCGGCTGGCGTGATGCTAGCTGCTGGTAAGACTGCAGCAGGTCCGGTGCGGCTGGCGTGATGCTAGCTACCGGTAAGACTGCAGCAGGTCCGGTGCGGCTGGCGTGATGATAGCTGCCGGTAAGACTGCAGGTCCGGTGCGGCTGGCGTGATGCTAGCTGCCGGTAAGACTGCAGGTCCGGTTCGCTTACCGAGAACTATGGTTGACGGCCCGTTAGAAAAGCTGAACTCACGTCTCGATATTGGGCTGTAATTACTGATGGCGCATGCGGTTAAACCTATCACGTCATCAGTTCTCCTCACGCCAGCTTTTCTCGTGATTGGCAAGTTTGTTAAGCCCTCCAAAACATAGCTGCCATTTGTGCAATGCTTCTTAGTTATCTAACTGAGATATGCATGTATGGCAAATATTTACATGCATGGATATTATCGGCTCGTGAATCTATTCACCATGTCTCGGGGCACATTCATAGATATCTGATGGAAACAATCTGGTATTGTTCCCGACCCTTATTCAAACGTCTTCATGAAACAGCATGTCTGTAAACGGTCGCCTTCTTCCACACCAACTAAGCTTGTGGTCTCGATGGGGAAAAAATGAGATCCGGGGTTCATGCAACTAAGTGAGAGTTTGTGCATATAGTCGAATACTAAACTATATCACTTAATGCAAAAGGGGTTAGTGCAATTGTAAATGTCTGTGTTTGTGTAGTGTGTTACCGCGCCTTGCACATTGAAAGTTCGGCTCTGATTGCAAGAGCAAGTTAACTATTTTGTATGAAACACAACGGCTGCATTAATTTCCGTCGAGCCAATCCTGCATGTCTGACATTTTCCAATGCAGAATAGGGGCAATTGTTAGCTCAGAGCGATTTACTTTAACCCGCCATTGACTGGGAGGGGGGGCATTTAACGCCCCCTGATTAATGTTCGCAATAGCTGAACAACTAATAGCGCTATCAACGTGAAACTTCGGATACCTTCTTATAAATCATTTTTACGTCTTGTGTGCAAAAATAAAGAAAAATGGTTGATTTTTTTTCGAGTTATAGCGAATTTAGTGACGTCGAGTTTTACACCAAAATCAGCTAAACTTTGCCAAGCCGTTCAAATGCCACATTTGAAGCAAAATGCAATAGAAAAAAGCCAAAAGATATCAAATTGCAACGGCTAAGAACTGTCTATCTCGAATTTTGGAAATTTTTAGTTTTTGACCCAACAAAAACTAAAAAAACCTTTTTTTGGGGGGGAAATTATCACAAAATCAAAATTGCTAAAATATTCAAAAAACCGGTAGATATGTCAGAGAACCATACATAGGCAACTACCATGCCAAATTTCAATCTGATATCTCTATTTTTGACTGACTTATGGCATTTAAAGTATGGGTAACTTATGACGTCATATTTTGAAATTACGTTTTTTGTCTTTTATTGACTAGATACAGACAAATAAATGATACCACTGCATTTCTGAGACAAAACTGGTCTAATAACATGCCGTTTTTGTTTAGATTTAACAATTTAAAATTTTGACCTTCAGTGACCTGAACCTGACCTGCAATTGACATTTACTTCACGCAAATGAAGTCAGGTGGTAAAATGACTATCACTATAGAATTATACGTGGAAAATAACTAATACCAGTAAGGCGCCGTAGTTGGCGATGATCGAGCGAGCGCGAAGGAAATGTATGGCGAATTTCAACTCCATCGGGCAAGTAGTTTCTGAGATACACAAAGGGTGCACACGTGCGCACGTGCAAATGCACCCCACCCATGACTTGTGGGAAAGTGGCGGCTGAGAGGTCCCTAACCGCACACCAAATTTGAACAAATTCGGCTCAGCCATTCCTGATATATGGAATAGGGGTGTGCACGTGCGCACGTGCTGATACACCCTATCCCTGACTTGTGGGAAGGCGGCGGCTGAGAGGACCCTAACCACACACCAAATTCGAACATAATCGGCTCAGCCGTTCCTGAGATACATAATAGGGGTGTGCACGTGCGCACGTGCAGAGGCACCCCACCCCTGACTTATGGGAAGGCGGCGGTTGAGGGGTCCCTAACCACACACCAAATTTAAACACAATCGGATCAGCCGTTTCTGAGATATATAATTGGGGTGTGCACGTGAGCACGTGCAGAGGCACCCCACCCCTGACTTGTTGGAAAGTGGTGGCTGAGGGGTCCCTAACCACACACCAAATTTGAACACAATCCGCTCAGCCGTTGCAGAGTTTTTGCGAGAAAACATTTTTCAACACCCCTCACGCGGCACGCGGCACGCGCAGTGGTAGTCACCCACATGAGTCAGAGCAGGTCCCAAACAGGGTAGTTTGGATGGGGCTGCTCAGCAAATAAGTCCGCTTGTCAATCGGACGTGTGGTTGCAGAGATATAAGCTTCTCAAAAGCGTCGCCACGGGTCGGGTCGGGTCGGGTCGGGTCGGGCCGGGCCGGGCCGGGCCGGGCCGCTCATAATCAGATTTTTCCCATATATCACGGAAGGACGAGCGAGCGAGCTTCGCGCTCGCTCGTAAAAAAACATGTGTTGCATTACTTTCGTAGATATTTTGATCATAGTGACTTTTTGTGACCTGACCTTGACCTTGCCCTTGGCCAACAATCTTACTTTAGCTCATGCGGGATATGTATCATATCTTTGGCAGCACTTTGGGTGCAACTGGTCGCAATGGAAAGCTTTGGATGGAAAGTATGGCCCACAAACTCAAATACGCCGATTTTGACCTTTGACCTACGGGGGGGGGCGTTTACCCCCCCCCCCAGTCAATGGTGTTGGTGTTCTGCTGAGACCCCAGTCAATGCCGTGTTCAGTAAGGGTAAAGGGTTTAAAGGGTTCAAAAGGGTAAGTCAGCTGCAAACACAAGTCTTAAACTGTAAATATGTGCCATTATGCAAACCATTCGACCGAAGTTTCGACTACTATTACATTGTGTATAATTTACAACATGTTAACTTTGTGCGTGCAGTGTGCACCTGTTCCATCGGACACCAATGCGCGTTATCTACCGAAGAAAAACACACACACAAATATCATGCCCTCTGCCATGGTTTACTATGAGCGCATTAATAATGTTTATAGTGCAAATGATATCCAGTAGCCGATGTTGCCATTGTTTGTTTCCTTGACGTACTGCCCTATCGCGGCACTCATCTATTGGAGCACCGGTTCCCACACCCCGCCAACGCCAGTCTTTTTGTGCCGTGTTATTACATCAAGATTCTATTTAGATTGCCAACACGTCGTCGTCGGCCGTTCCCCAGAGGTAGTTACATGCAACTGCCGTCGTCCTGTCCTGGGTGGGACAGAGGCTATACATGGAGCTCCCGTGGGTCCCGGCTGGGACACGGGGTGGAACATAGACGAGTAGGTCCTGTGGGTCCCGGGTGGGACACGGGGTGGAACATAGACGAGTAGGTCCTGTGGGTCCCGGGTGGGACACGGGGTGGAACATAGACGAGTAGGTCCTGTGGGTCCCGGATGGGACACGGGGTGAAACATAGACGAGTAGGTCCTGTGGGTCCCGGGTGGGACATGGGGTGGAACATATAGGTTCCGTGGGTAACACAACATTCCAGGTGGGGTACGGGGTGGAACATATAGGTTCCGTGGGCCCCAGATGGTCATTGGTCAGGGCCGACACATGCAGCTACCGTAGGCCCCGAGTGGGACACAGGGTGGAAATACTGGTTGCATGCAGGTTTCATGGGAGTCCTGGATAAGGCAGAAGACAGAACATGTAAATTATGTTTACCTCAATTTGGGAACAGGACGGCAGAGCTGTTCATGTATGTATGTATGTATTAACGTAAACAGACCGTTCCACACGACAGGGTTATTCTTCGGTCTTCCATACATGAACATAAAAATGAGTGAGCTAAAACAGTAAAAAGTGAGCTAAAACAGTTTGCCCTGTTTTGCCGACATCGTACAATTATTGAGCAAGTGTAAAATATAATGGGCGACACTGCATTCAGAACACACTGAGATTAAATATGCGCATTGTATGAATGGCTAGCCCTATACAGGAATGTGCGCTTTCCGTGATTGTTTCTAGGTCGAGGCAAGGCTAGATGTTTCGATTGTCGGGTATCACGCTCCAGTATTTCGTAGTTGAACTGGATGCGCGACGCCAACGACGAAGGTTTCGCTCTAGTTATAACCTTATGCAACATGCACAAGTCAGAGTATTTTACTAAATCTAACGCATTTAGCCAACCTAATTCACGCAATACATCAGAGATGTGGTCGTATTTCCTGCGTCCTGATATGACTCGTGAGGCAAAATTTAAGATTTTTTGGATGTTCTTAAGAGACGTCACACTGGCACTACCATACACTTGTACACAGTATCTCACATGTGATAGCACCAGACAATCGACAATGCGCGGCAACACTTCAGCGGGCAAGGCATGCTTTACATGGCTTAATCCGATCAAAATTCCAAAGCAGCGATCAGTGATGTTTTTTATATGATATTCCCATGACAATGTTTCATCCATCACCACTCCTAAATTTTTGACTTTGTTGGAACATTGAATTTGCTCTCCCATAAAATAAAATAATGGGGGCTGCGCAATACGCTTTAGCTGCCTCCTGTCTCCACACAAAATAAATTCAGTTTTTGCCGCATTAACCTTCATGCCATGTTGTTGGAACCACGTTGACATCGTTACTAGCAACTCTTCCATGCTCCTTTGTAGTTCCCCAATTTGATCTCGAGGGCCTGTGACAGCGAGCTGTGTGTCATCGGCATAACGCACCGATGTGACCTTGAAGCCATTGATTTTAGCTGGAATGTGGCATGCGAGATCGTTGCTAGCAATGTTGTACAGTAATGGGCCGAGACAAGTACCCTGGAAAGTCCCAATTGTGATAGGAAGTGGCTTTGAAAAACTTTCCCCTACTTTAACCCGTTGTACGTGTCCGTGTAGGTAGCTTTTAAACCAGCCTGATGAAATTTGCAACAATTCTAATTTATTAATGAGCGTTTTGTGATCAATAACATCGAAGCAGCGACTCAAATCAATGAGAACCAATATGGAAATTTGGGATCGATCCATGCCCCTGAGAATTTCGTCAGTCATTGTCAATAGGGCGGTACATGTCGAATGTTGCGGCAAGAAACCATGTTGATCTTCGCTCAATAGATTTTGGCTCTGGAGGTAGCTTGTCAACTGTTTTTGTACTAACTTTTCTACTACTTTGCATATACCAGGAACTTTCGTGATAGGTCTAAAATTTGATGCTTTAGATGGATCGTCTCTTTTAAATAGAGGAATGACGGTCGCCCTTTTCCAGGCAGAGGGCACGGTTTCAGAGACAAAGCTAGTGTTAATGATACGTAAAAGGTAGCGTCCAATTGCATCAAATGTCAGTTTTAAAATTTGGATTGGGACGTCGCCTTCTATTGAAGAGTCTTTGTTGGGTAGCGAAAATAAAGCACACCTTAGTTCAGTCAACGTGACTGGTGTGAGCCTCATTGACCCAGCGTTGACCCTAGGTAGTCGAGTAAAAAGCTTCTCTCGGCCCGAACGGTCGAAGTCGGCAACCACCTCGTCTCTAGTGTGTGTACCTACTGCTGTAAAGTAATCGTTCAGGTCATCTGGTGTTAAATTTTACGGTTGCTTTGTGTATCCACGTTTAGGTGCAATTACATATTTTAATTTCTGAAACAATGACGAGGATGTTGAGTTGTGGACGCGGTTTGCTATATCTGCCCGACAGTCTTTGCGAATCGCCCGTTTAGTTAATGTGTTGATTTCCTGATACGCTGGATCGTTTGTTTCTTTATATCGTTTGCGCTGCTTGGTTGAGGTTCAATGCAGGTTTCCTTGACGTCTATCGTCTATCGGTTCGGTTAATCATTGCCCAGCCATGCCGTCAGCGCCCGTGCGAAAATTGGATAATGTAATTGAGATCGATATTAGTTTCAACACCTGGGTCATGGAACCTTTGTAAGTACCTAGAGCTAACCAGCGATTTATAAATGTTGCGAATTTTGAACTCAAGCGACCGTAGTTGCTTGCTGAAATATACTCGTATATTCCAAAACTGTCATATTCCAACTCGTATATAGGTATATAGGTACTCACATATTCCAGAGGAAGGTTGATTGTATGCAGATTTTTGATAAAATCAAGAAAACAGGTAGCCCTCGCCAGTGCATACCTACGTGCCGTGCAGGGGGGGGGGGGGGGGGTACGACCCCTGGCGTTTCGGCCCTAATTGAGCTAGAGCTAAGGTGACCTCTGAGGTCATGCCAATGACCCGGATGTCATCTAAATCGTGACTGTAGAAATGTAATTATAAGCAAGCTAGAATCGTGAATGAAAATATAATTATGCAAAATAGGTGCCAAATTTGAAAGCAGCGTCACAAAATGTCCTGGAAACTACCAGAGTACAAAAAGATGATCTCAGATCATCGGAGGTCAGTGACCTCGGTTGACCTGTGAAAGTGCATGACCCCAGTGGAACATATAATTATCCGTTTTCACGAAGGATTATAGCGCTGAAAAGTTTCTGAAAGATTCTGAAAGTTTTGAAAAACTACACAACTTTTACATGAGATTTTGGGCTAGAAATGTCCCTCATAATCTTGTTATATGTTGGTAAGAACAAAATATGGTGATAAAATTGCGGTTTGGTGCTAATAAGCAAGATAAGTACTGATAGAATCTTCCTGGAAAGTTTCAGGAAGATTCTATCAATACTTATCTTGCTTATTACCACCAAACCTGAATTTTGTCAACATATTTTATTCTTACCATTATATTACAAAATTAGGAGGGACATTTCTAGCCCAAAAATCGCATGTGAAAGTTGTGTAGTTTTTCAAAACTTTCAGAATCTTTCAGAAACTTGTCAGCGCAATAATCCTTCGTGAAAACGGCTATTATGTAAAATGGATGCCGAATTTGAAATAAGTGTCACAAAATGTCCTAGAAACTGCCAGCTCGGCCAAACAAGTCATCTCAGGTCATCAGAGGTCACGATCTCATTGGAAACCATAAACGTCACCTGTTAACACCTGTGCTCCTGAACAACAAACACTCGGAAACTGCACAAGTTACCAACATCGATTATACGGCCCGGGACGCCAGTTGCACCTGACGGGACCTTGAGAAACAGGTTATAGGTCTCAGGTCATAGGGACTAAAAGTTTGATTTGTTCATAGTATGTGCCAAATTGTTCACAGGTAGGGTATTGAAAGTTTCATCGCAATCAGTTGATAAATACACGAGTTGTTCCCGAAAAACCGAGGGGGGGGGGGGGCTGGCCTCCACCCCCCCCCGCACTGGCGAGGGTTAAACATCGACAACTACTTCAACCTCTAAAAGTCCTGTCTTTCTATCGTTTCGTTCGAAAATGATGGTTAAATTGAACATTCCAAATATTAATTAAAAACATGAATTCCCACTTAAATAACAGTAATACAAACATTAATTCCAAATACATTTTGACTCAACAGACAACAGACATAGCAACAAATTGGAGGGTTTTCAAGGCCATGTCAACAAGGCTCACAATCAAAAGCAGCTAAGGCTCATGACGCTGCAATAATACTGGTTGCAAAGTTCTTCAATTTGTCGGAATAGGCAATGTGTGTTGGTACAATAACTTCCCATTTTAAACCCCTACATTTGAACACAATATTTGTAATTCTTGTTAAATTTAAAAGTCTTCAAAAACCTAGGGTCTTGTAAGCTTTCCAAGGAATTGGATAAATATGTTTGGGGTACCCTGCGTTTGTTGTAGATGTTACAACATGAACATGATTAAAACCAGAATGATGTCCTCAAATATTTATATTTCACAAGACATTTTAGTTAATAGCACATCAACTGTGCCTATTGGGACAGTTTAAGGTCTTACCAAGTAATATACAGGGTGCTTCATTATTAATGTCATTTTACAAATTGTTATTTTTTACGGATAAAATGTTTTATTTCTTTGTTTGTTGGCCTACTGGATATCAGAACGTCTCGACATTTTAATTGTGATTGTGGTGAGATTTTCCCTATCTAGCAAAACGGCTCCACGTCAGCACGCCAAAGTTCAATGCATTTTACGGGCATTTCAATGGAGATGGCATATGGGCCGGATCGCTTCTTCTGGGTCTGTGGAGTCAGCCAACTCCCGTACAGCCTGCAGCCGGTTCAGACTTAACAGGATGCCTTTCTTAGCTCCGTCGGTGTCACGGAAAACAAAACTAGTAGCCTAGTGGTGACAGACATAGGCTCCAGGCGGTCCATGGTCAGTCAGTCAGACGACAGAACACTCGCCTGCAGAGGTTCAGCTGCAGGTTCCAGATGGGTTTAGGGTTGAACTTTTCCCACTTTGGTTACGAATCTTTGGATGAACTCCTCAGCTGCGATATTCTAGCCATGTGTCATGTACTGAATTTAAGGCATAGCCAAAAGGTTCGCTTCGACTTCGATTTCACCCCAAATTTATGAATTTGAAGATCATCTGATCCTTCTGCTATTTGGAATATGGCGTATTTTCCCGTCAGGCGCAATGAGGGTAGCCTGGCATCTTCACCCTCAGCTTGCACTGGCTGTGTGAAGTCTTATACGGCCTTAGTGTGAAGGCTATGTCACGTTGGAAATCAAAATGTCCAACAATTTCCAACAATACTTGTAAATTTGCACGTGCTCAGGCTATTTTTACTACTTGTACCTTTGATTTGAAAATTGGCATTCTTTATGAAACACCCCGTAGTTGCACTTCTATCGAAGTTGCATATTAGGCTCTCAATTTGTCATTCATCAGCCCGTAATTTTGTCGCCAGCGGCCGATACTGTCTTACAGTGCATGAACTAACTTTCACGTACATACATACGTATCATACACATACATATCACGCCGTCACATACATACATATCATACACATACATATCACGCCGTCACATACATACATATCATACACATACATATCACGCCGTCACATACATACATATCATACACATACATATCACGCCGTCACATACATACATATCATACACATACATATCACGCCGTCACATACATACATATCATACACATACATATCACGCCGTCACATACATACATATCATACACATACATATCACGCCGTCACATACATACATATCATACACATACATATCACGCCGTCACATACATACATATCATACACATACATATCACGCCGTCACATACATACATATCATACACATACATATCACGCCGTCACATACATACATATCATACACATACATATCACGCCGTCACATACATACATATCATACACATACATATCACGCCGTCACATACATACATATCATACACATACATATCACGCCGTCACATACATACATATCATACACATACATATCACGCCGTCACATACATACATATCATACACATACATATCACGCCGTCACATACATACATATCATACACATACATATCACGCCGTCACATACATACATATCATACACATACATATCACGCCGTCACATACATACATATCATACACATACATATCACGCCGTCACATACATACATATCATACACATACATATCACGCCGTCACATACATACATATCATACACATACATATCACGCCGTCACATACATACATATCATACACATACATATCACGCCGTCACATACATACATATCATACACATACATATCACGCCGTCACATACATACATATCATACACATACATATCACGCCGTCACATACATACATATCATACACATACATATCACGCCGTCACATACATACATATCATACACATACATATCACGCCGTCACATACATACATATCATACACATACATATCACGCCGTCACATACATACATATCATACACATACATATCACGCCGTCACATACATACATATCATACACATACATATCACGCCGTCACATACATACATATCATACACATACATATCACGCCGTCACATACATACATATCATACACATACATATCACGCCGTCACATACATACATATCATACACATACATATCACGCCGTCACATACATACATATCATACACATACATATCACGCCGTCACATACATACATATCATACACATACATATCACGCCGTCACATACATACATATCATACACATACATATCACGCCGTCACATACATACATATCATACACATACATATCACGCCGTCACATACATACATATCATACACATACATATCACGCCGTCACATACATACATATCATACACATACATATCACGCCGTCACATACATACATATCATACACATACATATCACGCCGTCACATACATACATATCATACACATACATATCACGCCGTCACATACATACATATCATACACATACATATCACGCCGTCACATACATACATATCATACACATACATATCACGCCGTCACATACATACATATCATACACATACATATCACGCCGTCACATACATACATATCATACACATACATATCACGCCGTCACATACATACATATCATACACATACATATCACGCCGTCACATACATACATATCATACACATACATATCACGCCGTCACATACATACATATCATACACATACATATCACGCCGTCACATACATACATATCATACACATACATATCACGCCGTCACATACATACATATCATACACATACATATCACGCCGTCACATACATACATATCATACACATACATATCACGCCGTCACATACATACATATCATACACATACATATCACGCCGTCACATACATACATATCATACACATACATATCACGCCGTCACATACATACATATCATACACATACATATCACGCCGTCACATACATACATATCATACACATACATATCACGCCGTCACATACATACATATCATACACATACATATCACGCCGTCACATACATACATATCATACACATACATATCACGCCGTCACATACATACATATCATACACATACATATCACGCCGTCACATACATACATATCATACACATACATATCACGCCGTCACATACATACATATCATACACATACATATCACGCCGTCACATACATACATATCATACACATACATATCACGCCGTCACATACATACATATCATACACATACATATCACGCCGTCACATACATACATATCATACACATACATATCACGCCGTCACATACATACATATCATACACATACATATCACGCCGTCACATACATACATATCATACACATACATATCACGCCGTCACATACATACATATCATACACATACATATCACGCCGTCACATACATACATATCATACACATACATATCACGCCGTCACATACATACATATCATACACATACATATCACGCCGTCACATACATACATATCATACACATACATATCACGCCGTCACATACATACATATCATACACATACATATCACGCCGTCACATACATACATATCATACACATACATATCACGCCGTCACATACATACATATCATACACATACATATCACGCCGTCACATACATACATATCATACACATACATATCACGCCGTCACATACATACATATCATACACATACATATCACGCCGTCACATACATACATATCATACACATACATATCACGCCGTCACATACATACATATCATACACATACATATCACGCCGTCACATACATACATATCATACACATACATATCACGCCGTCACATACATACATATCATACACATACATATCACGCCGTCACATACATACATATCATACACATACATATCACGCCGTCACATACATACATATCATACACATACATATCACGCCGTCACATACATACATATCATACACATACATATCACGCCGTCACATACATACATATCATACACATACATATCACGCCGTCACATACATACATATCATACACATACATATCACGCCGTCACATACATACATATCATACACATACATATCACGCCGTCACATACATACATATCATACACATACATATCACGCCGTCACATACATACATATCATACACATACATATCACGCCGTCACATACATACATATCATACACATACATATCACGCCGTCACATACATACATATCATACACATACATATCACGCCGTCACATACATACATATCATACACATACATATCACGCCGTCACATACATACATATCATACACATACATATCACGCCGTCACATACATACATATCATACACATACATATCACGCCGTCACATACATACATATCATACACATACATATCACGCCGTCACATACATACATATCATACACATACATATCACGCCGTCACATACATACATATCATACACATACATATCACGCCGTCACATACATACATATCATACACATACATATCACGCCGTCACATACATACATATCATACACATACATATCACGCCGTCACATACATACATATCATACACATACATATCACGCCGTCACATACATACATATCATACACATACATATCACGCCGTCACATACATACATATCATACACATACATATCACGCCGTCACATACATACATATCATACACATACATATCACGCCGTCACATACATACATATCATACACATACATATCACGCCGTCACATACATACATATCATACACATACATATCACGCCGTCACATACATACATATCATACACATACATATCACGCCGTCACATACATACATATCATACACATACATATCACGCCGTCACATACATACATATCATACACATACATATCACGCCGTCACATACATACATATCATACACATACATATCACGCCGTCACATACATACATATCATACACATACATATCACGCCGTCACATACATACATATCATACACATACATATCACGCCGTCACATACATACATATCATACACATACATATCACGCCGTCACATACATACATATCATACACATACATATCACGCCGTCACATACATACATATCATACACATACATATCACGCCGTCACATACATACATATCATACACATACATATCACGCCGTCACATACATACATATCATACACATACATATCACGCCGTCACATACATACATATCATACACATACATATCACGCCGTCACATACATACATATCATACACATACATATCACGCCGTCACATACATACATATCATACACATACATATCACGCCGTCACATACATACATATCATACACATACATATCACGCCGTCACATACATACATATCATACACATACATATCACGCCGTCACATACATACATATCATACACATACATATCACGCCGTCACATACATACATATCATACACATACATATCACGCCGTCACATACATACATATCATACACATACATATCACGCCGTCACATACATACATATCATACACATACATATCACGCCGTCACATACATACATATCATACACATACATATCACGCCGTCACATACATACATATCATACACATACATATCACGCCGTCACATACATACATATCATACACATACATATCACGCCGTCACATACATACATATCATACACATACATATCACGCCGTCACATACATACATATCATACACATACATATCACGCCGTCACATACATACATATCATACACATACATATCACGCCGTCACATACATACATATCATACACATACATATCACGCCGTCACATACATACATATCATACACATACATATCACGCCGTCACATACATACATATCATACACATACATATCACGCCGTCAGTAGGCTGCAGTAATGCGATGTGGAACTAAACTCACAATGGTCAAATTATATTGATTCATTCTTGAGTGTTTGCCCCTGCAAAAGTAAACTTCATGCGAGCGGCGATAGGGTTATAATGTATAAATAGCAATGCCAAGTGGAGATAGCAAGGCCGAAAAAAACAATGGGACAACATATTACGCTTTATTTATTATCTAGTCGAATATGTATTTATTATCTAGTCAAAATATAAATAGCAATGCCAAGTGGAGATAGCAAGGCGGAAAAAAACAATGGGACAACATATAACGCTTTATTTATTATCTAGTCGAATACATTTACTTGCCAGAGGAACAGGCGTTTCATTGAGCACTGCTACAATGACACATAAAACGCCTGTGACAAGACGGACAAAACATCCCTCTGATCAATGTGGGGCTCAGGTAACCGGCTCAAGACCACACAACCGCAAAGTAGCCCAATCATCGGCTCAGTTGAGTCGTCGCTTGTCGTCGCTTTATGCACGCCCGGTGAATCGCTCTCACTATATCGTTAATCAATCGCCTTCCCTCTCGAAGCCTCGGCAGCCGCCCGGGCACGGTTTAATTTTGTTTGCGTTCTCGGCGGTAATGGCGGCGTTTTCAGCGCGCGCGGTGTATCTGAGACGGATCTGGCGCATCACGCGGCGAGTGGCGCGTCATGAGCGCCGCCGGACGCCGCCGATGGACACAATCACAAACAATCTTCGCGCCCCGACCGTTTGCACTTCACCTTTATGACAGGCTATTATTGCAGGTAAATTACCCCCATAAAACAGTTTGTCCGTGCGGAGCGGACAAAAAGTCGCATGCTCACTCGGCTTCCTTACCAGCGGATGGACGGACCCTGACACCCCCCCCCCCCCGCCCCCCTCCACCGGTACCCCTCCCCTCCGTGAGAGGCGTTCACGTACCCTGCACGCGGGGCGACCGACAGCGGTCCGCGCAGCCGTCCAGTGTACGCGGAGCGGACGCGCTGCGGCGGCCGGGACTGCCGCGCTGAGGAAGTGCTGCCGACCGCAGAGCTGGGCCGCGCCGCCACCGCCGCGCGCTGATGGATCACGCCGCGATCTCTCTATCTATGCCTGAACGACCGGGCGGTGGTTGGTGGCGAACCAACAGGTCCGAGCTGTCCCATAGCATGCCGCTGCCGTGCTCCAGGCACGCCTGCCGGGCCTTCCGGCAGATGTAGGCACGTCAACGGCAGAAGTAGGCACGCCCGCCACGTAGGCATGCCGCCGCCAGACGTGGGCACGTGTCACCAGCTCGGCAGTTGCACCATGGGTCAGAAGTGCGGTGAGGTGCCGAGGTCGACCACGCCGACGTGTCATGCTATTTTTGGTGGAAAAACGATAAATGTTTGAAAAATCGTAGAAAATAGAGTTTTGAAGCAAATTGTAAATACTAAACGTCAAAAGAAAGGAAATGACATTCTCTTCACCATGACGATCTCGGATTTCCAAAATTCTTGGTTTTTGAACCCCCTCAACAACAAAAAATACACAATTTCGGAAATAATCTATAATTTTCTTTTTGTGAATTTGAAAAGTGAATTTCTTAAGCTCGAATACCAAAATAGGGTGACCGGCCCAAATCCACGGGAGAAAAATGGGGGGTACCTTTTTGCCACAAAAAGATGCCCCCTCCCCCACCCCCCACGGCCAGTGCCACCCACCGATTTGCCCCCCCCCCCCCCCTAATACAAACGACGGCTGGATCTGCCAGTGTTGATACGCACGCACCTATTTTACTCTGTTTCCTTCTCGACCTAAGAGGAGTACACCAGGCTAACATTCGACATAAACACGCTAACAATTTAATTAATACACAGTGATTAAATTTAAATAATAACCACTAAAGAAGACTGAATGTGTGAGTTTTGGGCACACATATCATCATTACATAGTCACTCGACTCATGTTTGTTGCTACGCAATGGCAAATTTAAAACACCAGTGGTTACAATCCTGTAAAATCCAATAAAATCTTATAATCTTAGAAATACACCTATGAAATCTCTTAAAAATATTGTATCGATTGTAATCATATGTGCGATAACACTGATATAAGTCATAATATGCAACTAAAACAAAATATTAACATTTTGTCAGATTTAGCGCACGCGATGGAGCCTCGATAATCCTTGAAAATCTCCTGAATAAACCATCTCTGACACTCCTGAAGAAGTTACAATCAGTGCAGCATTGAACTCCCACCTGCACTGGTGCCTGGCCGCAATGTTCCAAGGCTTGACCTGGGACTCGGGGGTCACACACACACACACACACACACACACACACACACACACACACACACACACACACACACACACACACACACACACACACACACACACACACACACACGCACACACACACACACACACACACACACACACATACACACACACACACACACACACACACACACACACACACACACACACACACACACACACACACACACACACACACACACACACACACACACACACACACACACACACACACACACACACACACACACACACACACACACACACACACACACACACACACACACACACACACACACACACACACACACACACACACACACACACACACACACACACACACACACACACACACACACACACACACACACACACACACACACACACACACACACACACACACACACACACACACACACACACACACACACACACACACACACACACACACACACACACACACACACACACACACACACACACACACACACACACACACACACACACACACACACACACACACACACACACACACACACACACACACACACACACACACACACACACACACACACACACACACACACACACACACACACACACACACACACACACACACACACACACACACACACACACACACACACACACACACACACACACACACACACACACACACACACACACACACACACACACACACACACACACACACACACACACACACACACACACACACACACACACACACACACACACACACACACACACACACACACACACACACACACACACACACACACACACACACACACACACACACGGGTCCGGTGACGCCGACACGGGTCCGGTGACGCCGACAGTGGTCCCGCCGGCCTGCCATGTGACGTGACGTCAGCAGTTGATCAGCGCCCCTGATGTGTATCGCCTTACCCCGCCTTATCGCCGTACGCGCCTCAGTCACCCACTAGGGGAAACACCATCAAAGAACGTCCACAGCCGATTGGACGAGCCTGGGACCTAATCAATGGTGAAATGTGTATTCTCATTGTGTATTATCATTGTGTTCATGACTATGTTTAGTTAGATTGATTGCAGTGAAATGCCCGTTCGCTAGAATTCATTTAATGGGGACGTATTTCCCACGTCACACATGTGTGTGTACCTTAAATACATAGGTACGCACAACCTTGCGTGTGTGGGGTGGCATGCAAGTTCGTGCATAGCGTCCATAAATTGGCCGAAGATCGGACGTTCTTTGATTTAGATGCATTGATGAGTGATACCAGCATTCACTGGCGCACTCAATGAAACTGCAATTCTTTGCCTTTGGCTGTTTGGCTTTACTGGTATTGTAATTGTAAATACTGGTGATTTTTAACAATCTGGTGACGAGTAGACGGCTAACTTAATACATATGTGGTCATGTGGTATGGATACTTATGTAGTATGTATGCTTGTAATACTGTTAATATATAACCATATTCATATGTTAATATATGCATCGACGACAGCCTTTAACCATATAGTATTGCGATGACGAGTAGAAACTTAAAACGCTTGATGATGACGGAGATATTTCAATGCAACGATTTGATTGCAATGCATTGCTCATCGTCACTTTTTTTACTTTACCTACTTTGCCTCCTTGATCATGTCATGGACCCCTTAAGTTCGTCAAACCACATAATCGTATTTCAACTGGTAATGTATAACCATGGTTCATTGGATAATGGACGGGTGCTATGCAGACGAGATAAAGTTATTACGAACCCACCCATAGCGAATTTATCGGCCCACACCTTTTCAAAGCCAGTAATTAAATAAGCTAGGCTTTATTCTTCGCACATCAAAACAATGTACGCCGTATTATTTTGGATAGTAAAATTTGCACTCTGACTATAACGCCTTGTTGAGAAGCACGACCTACAGTTGCCGCGCAATTTATGACTGATTGCAATCCTGTCCAGCTGGGCGGATATATGTGTGGGAAAGGCGACTTTCCCATTGGCGAGCCGTGCCTGGTGAGCCGCACGGCGCAGGGTCCGTGGTTCGCTGGACGGCGCAGGTCCCTGACGCAATGCTGCTGCGATCAGGACGGCAGCGGACCGCTTATGGCGGCACTCTGTTTCCACAGGCCGCCGCTAGAGGCGCTGTGGGCGCACCGTCGCGTCGGATAGTGTCGCCACCCGGGTGACGCCGGTTCCCCCGGTCACTCTCCCGGCCTCCCACTCAGGTGCCCACTCTCGGCACCGCGCGCCCCAGTTTTCAGTAGCATGAGCTTAATTACCGCTGTATTGAGATTTCGCCACGTTTTAAAGACGCCAGACTAGAGAGTGGCGCTGGCGAGGCAGCTGCCCCGGTGGCGACCCGACCTGGCCCGCTGCTCAACTTCCGCCGAGCTGTTAAACGTCAATTAGGCGCTGCTCGGCGCTGGTGGCGGTGTCGTCAGAGGCCGGCTGGGTGTCCGCCGGATGTCAGGCCGGACAGGTGACATGACGACCCTGTCGCCGCCGCCGCCGGTCTGTCCCGGCCTGTATCGCAGGCCTGATCTGATCTGTCCCGGCCCGTATCGCAGCCCTGATCTGGGGCGGCAGCCGGGGACGTGTGGCGGTAGGGGGGGAGGGTGGCCCACAGCCGCTCCCGCGTCTGCCGCTCACGCTCCGCTCTCCGCTCTCCGCTCTCCGCTCTCCGCTCTCCGCTCTCCGCTCTCCGCTCTCCGCTCTCCGCTCTCCGCTCTCCGCTCTCCGCTCTCCGCTCTCCGCTCTCCGCTCTCCGCTCTCCGCTCTCCGCTCTCCGCTCTCCGCTCTGAGATAATGATATTCCAGCTCAACCGCCTTTCCTCACGCTATTAATCGAAAACACCGATATGAACCGTAGCTCATATTCAGTTGGTTGTCATAGCGAGGCGAATTGGGGCGACTGATGAATGTGAATCGCGTTTGACGATGCGATTTGACTGTTGTATTGACGTCGCGTACACAGCGGAGCGGTATGCAGTTTACTAGGGGTGGCAATCGGTTACCAAAATTTTGGTAACCGAAACAAATCTGTGACCGATTTGATAATCGGTCAGTCAGGCTCACTGGCAGATCCAGGGGGGGGGGGCACCAGGGACAAAATGAGACTCAATGAGACCCATTACAGCAACAGGAGAGAGTCGAAGAAGCATCGCGCCATGGTCCTTCAAAAGGACTGAAATCGGCCGAAAATGTACATTTTCTGAATTGAAAGAAAACAAAGCATTTTTACTCAGGAATCTGTTCTTAATGTCGTCATAATGCAGACTCTTGCGAAATCTGCTCATTTTGTGATACTTGCTGGAATGTTGCAGCCAGCGGACTTCTCTGGCCGTTTTGTATCCGCCAGTGCACACTGCACAGTTATTTCTAGCGTAACGCCATCGGCAGCGGCCGTGGCAGCGTAGGCGGCATATTTCTTTAGGATTCTGCATGAAGTCCTAAAAGTCGCAGGCCGCCGCCGCTGCCGCCGCGTCGACGATACATTGCCCGTATCGTTCAATATTATGACACCGATTGACATAAGAACGTGACATTTTCGAATCTGCAGGTGATCAATCGCGCAGTGATTCAGCAATTAATTATAGTTAATATTAAGTTATTTTATTATTAATATTAAGTTAATATTAAGTTATTTAACAATTATTAAGTTAATATAACTTACTGCGTCGGATGTGGTTTAACGCAGGGCTGCGGTTTAACGTCGGATGTGGTTTAACGCAGTCTGAGTCGAAGTCGGAGTTGGAGTCGGTCGGAGTCGGCAGTTTTACAGGAGTCGGAGTCGGAGTCGGAGTCGGAGTCGCTAAAATTTTACCGACACCGACTCCGGCCCGGAGTCGGAATCGACTTTTTGGCAATTGGCGATTACTGTAGTCGGTAGAATGGTCGTCGGCCTAGGGACATTAACTTTACACCCCCTTCGAAAGAAAATGCATGGAAAATGAAACCTATAGTTTACTCATCTAGCGGTAGATTTCCGCGTGATGAAGATAGGATAATAATTTTAACGTCATCTGATAATGATTGGGGTTTGGGCGCACCGACTCTTATAGTCACACGGCGACCATTTTAACGTCATCGTGCTCGTTTCGTCAAGGAGATTTGAATCATATCATGGTGACCAGGTTACTTAATTCAAATTCAAAATTTGACCTCAGGTCAATGTGACTTAAGGTCATGTGGTGAATCAGGTATGTCGTGCTGCGCAATGTCGGACGCGTCTTGACGAGATATACACTGGTGCCGGTCTCACGTTCTTATCTTCATTTTATGCTATCAAGAGCTATTGGCAAATAAGTGTTGGTCACCTCAAATGACCTCACTCGATCTTGTAGGGGTCACTGTGCAATAATTGTACTTGGGTCATCAAGAATGAAACTCTATAATAGCATAATCTTAAAATAATTATTCTGCTCTAATGCGTATCCTCTGATACGATTTGTTAAGTTTTTTTTTAATCGTTGACTTATAATGGGAAGGCCACGAAACTAACCTGACCTTAGGTCACCTATATACAAAAACAAATCGAGATAGCAGGGTCGTGGATATCTACGGCTTGATTATGTCCTGTGAGTTTTTAAGTGTTGAGCCAAACACTGTTGCCAGTGGCTGTGGTACGACCACAAAGGGTCTAGCTCGCTTGTGTATTTAACTATGTTTAAAACCAACTTGACTTTGTCAAAGGGGTTTATATTTCCTTAAAAATCAGAAAAGATACCAATTTTCGGTCGATTTCAGTCGTTTAGGGACACGGCACGATCCGCCTGTGAGCACCCCTAATTATTTTTGGAAATCCACACCCCTGACTGGTAGACTTGGTTGCCTGAGGCGAGGCGACGGAGAGCGGCGCACCGACTCGCCAGCTGTGAACAGCGCAGGATCCGGGGGCGGCAGCTGCTCCAGCGAAGACGAGCTGGAACGAGCTGGGGCTGAAGTCCAGCTGCTGCAAGCTGGGCCGGCGGCGGCTGGCTGCGCTCGCTGCTCGGTGTCTGTTTCGCGGGTTCCGCCGCCTGAAGGCGAGCGCGACTGGGCTGGACGCGCGGTCGGCACGCCGCGCCCGTGCTCGGGCGGCGTAGCATTGTTCTCCATACTGTTAAGAATAAAGACCAGCGGAAAAAAATAGATGGCATTGCGGATATTGCCTTCTAGCATGCGGCTGGAGAACGGATATAGCCCGGGGTCGGAGTCGGCGTCGGAGTCGATTTTTTTCAGGCCGGAGTCGGAGTCGGAGTCGGAGTTGTTAAAATTATGTCGACTCCACAGCCCTGGCTTAACGTCACGTGGAAGTTTTGGCCTGACAGGGTTGTCCTTGACAGCAATCTACCGTAGCAGTTTTTGATGCGTCGAAATTTTACCTGTGAAATCTTGTTCATGGAAGAAAGTTTGTCAACTAATTCGTTTTTCTTCTCTGTAGCATTCATGTCGCTAGCAATAACTTTACGTGACAATTTTGACTGCGGATGTTATTTTTGGAAATCCACACCCCTGACTGGTAGACTTGGTTGCCTGAGGCGAGGCGACGGAGAGCGGCGCACCGACTCGTTCGTGGAAGCAATAATGCGTAGAAGCTTAGACTGAAGAAGTGATGCCACAGGAATTGTGTCATGAGCTGTTTTGTTCGAAGCCGTTTTGAAGTGATACCGCATGGATAACTGTATGCATTCGGCTTGGAGATTACGTATACCTACAAACATAATGGTATGTGATAGGCAAGATGTGCAATGCGGCGTTAACACCAAAATATGATGCACATGGCTAATCAAAAACGCAGAAGTATGCGACCATGCTTTGCATACGTACTTCGATCCACTCCAAGACCATTCCAATCATTCGGGTTGCTATGGGCTTTGCTGTTTTTTTTTGTTGTTGTCCATAGTGACTTACTTTTTCACTCGCAATAAGACTGCCTCCGTATTAGCAGTAATGCAAAATGTCCTAGGCCTTTGGCACACTTTTTCCACTTCTGCATGCTTTGACTTGATTTCTCAAAAGGTTTACAGGATTAATTACTAAGACAAGTGTAAAATAATGTAAAATTACCTTTTCCTCGTCGTAAACAAACTGCAATGCAAACAAACAATTATATTTACGTGAATTTTCGGCCACTGGCCAGTATCGAACCGATTAGCATTAAATAACTAAGCATTAAATTAACATTAAATTGTTATTAACCGATTAGCATTAAACTGAGTAGCATTAAATAGTTATTTAATGCAAATCGGTTTTATAATGACCAGTAACCGACAATTCACCTAAATATAATTGTGTGTTTGTCTTGCAGTTTTTTACGACGAGGAAAGGGTCATTTTTATTATTTTATACTTGTACCAATGTTGTCCGCACTATCACTGAATAGTATTGATTCATTACTAAGGTTTATTAACATAATATATATAAATAATATAGTATATGGTAGACATAATTTAGAACAGTCTGGACAGATGTATATGCAATAAGGAATGCGCATACAAAGCATGTCACATGTGACCTATTCATTTGAACTGTTTTACAGGTCTGCCAAGCCCACCATCAGGAGGAGTGAAGGTGGATAATATATGGCTGTCCATTGTCGGGTGCCGGTCCCTGTGCCTCCTGCGGGTGCCAGTCCCTGTGCCTCCTGCGGGTGCCGGTCCCTGTGCCTCCTGCGGGTGCCAGTCCCTGTGCCTCCTGCGGGTGCCAGTCCCTGTGCCTCCTGCGGGTGCCAGTCCCTGTGCCTCCTGCGGGTGCCATTCCCTGTGCCTCCTGCGGGTGCCAGTCCCTGTGCCTCCTGCGGGTGCCGGTCCCTGTGCCTCCTGCGGGTACCAGTCCCTGTGCCTCCTGCGGGTGCCAGTCCCTGTGCCTCCTGCGGGTGCCAGTCCCTGTGCCTCCTGCGGGTGCCGGTCCCTGTGCCTCCTGCGGGTGCCGGTCCCTGTGCCTCCTGCGGGTGCCAGTCCCTGTGCCTCCTGCGGGTGCCGGTCCCTGTGCCTCCTGCGGGTGCCGGTCCCTGTGCCTCCTGCGGGTGCCGTTCCCTGTGCCTCCTGCGGGTGCCGGTCCCTGTGCCTCCTGCGGGTGCCAGTCCCTGTGCCTCCTGCGGGTGCCAGTCCCTGTGCCTCCTGCGGGTGCCGGTCCCTGTTCCTCCTGCGGGTGCCGGTCCCTGTGCCTCCTGCGGGTGCCAGTCCCTGTGCCTCCTGCGGGTGCCGGTCCCTGTGCCTCCTGCGGGTGCCGGTCCCTGTGCCTCCTGCGGGTGCCGTTCCCTGTGCCTCCTGCGGGTGCCCCCAGCCGGCTCGGGGGTCGGAACTCAGACGTATAACGGCCTGCTGTACACTGGATGCTCGGGGGTCGGAACTCAGACGTATAACGGCCTGCTGTACACTGGATGGTCGGGGGTCGGAACTCAGACGTATAACGGCCTGCTGTATACTGGATGGTCGGGGGTCGGAACTCAGACGTATAACGGCCTGCTGTATACTGGATGGTCGGGGGTCGGAACTCAGACGTATAACGGCCTGCTGTATACTGGATGGTCGGGGGTCAGAACTCAGACGTATAACGGCCTGCTGTATACTGGATGGTCGGGGGTCGGAACTCAGACGTATAACGGCCTGCTGTACACTGGATGGACTGCTTCCTGGGGCTGGCCGAAGGCGATGTTATCATCACGCTCGTATGAGGGAAAACATACTGCACGGGGGCTGATGGCCACTCTATTTCTCATTTCCGCCAGGCACTAGCTCAAAAGTAAAAGGTGGGAGGCAGGTGTTTGTGATGGCTGGTGTTACGTGGATAGCATGGTATGCCCTCAGCACTAGGGCCCGAGAATGGGAAGCGGATGTTCGAGCGCCAATGCGGTGGTGAACATTGCTTGGAATTACAAGTTTTGCATGAGCAAAATTGTGTTCATCCACGCTTTAAAGTGCATGGCGTCATTTATTGTTGAGTCTAAACATTCAGCCAGTCACATAATCTAAAGAAAAATAATTCAGAGTACCTTGCACTGTTGCAGAGATGTGTCGCTTCATCAAGCATCTACTGCAGTTAATGATCTGCTGTAGTGGGATCTAGGTTTCATATTTGAAAGGAAAACTAAACCTGTAGTGCATGCTTCAACCAAGATGCCACGATCAACATATACAACCCACATTGCAATTAGGATAAGTGGTTATGACCAAATTAATGGTCATTTGGGAACTTTTGGCTAGTCGTGTGGTTAAAATCAGCTTTAAAATCATGATCTGGAACGTTAGGAGCACCATTAGAAACGCGAGCGTCACCTTTATTATAATATTAAGTTAAATTACTGAGCCATGTTTCAGATGTTGGTCTGGTGGGAATATTTTCCAAATACGTATACAAGAAAGAAACATGATATCTGATGAGAAAACTGCCATTGTATGCGATACCTCGTCAAGGCGTCATTCACCACTGAGCACACATGAAGCCACTGAGCACACATGAAGCCACTGAGCACACATGAAGCCACTGAGCACACATGAAGCCACTGAGCACACATGAAGCCACTGAGCACACATGAAGCCACTGAGCACACATGAAGCCACTGAGCACACATGAAGCCACTGAGCACACATGAAGAGCGTTTCAGAAGCGATTTCGTCCAAACCTGGCATCGCAGACCGTGGCTGTTGCAAGCACCATGCATGTAAATCATGCCCATGTTTGTCAAAAGTTGTGCACGTTCATGACTGATGCTGGGAGTTTGTTACACATAATTACAATAATTACAATTCAGGTAGTTCATAACCACAAAAGGGATACAATGACACATCATCCAAAGAGTTGGCCGCCAATTGGCACTTTTTCATGACAAAGCAGCCGTTTTTGAGTGATGGTGAGAAGGTGACTAGTGATAGGGGAGCATGTTACCTGGTAGTCAGAGCTGTCTCACTAGATTGAATGCCGCGGTGTGATTTCAAATCGGCGAGCTGCTTCCCGCGCCTGCTCGAAAACCACCAAAGCACTGGCGTTCCCGGCCATAAATCGGTCCAGTTTCGCACTGCTGCCAGTCTCGAACCAGCTGGCCTCGCCGCGCCACACTGCTCACTGTCTCGGCCAGCGATACAGAGAGCTGTTCGCAGCGGTTATATTCCGGCCAGCTGAAGAAATGAGCCCCATTTCGGTCACATACTCAGAGGCGTGACTGACTGGTAGGCGGTGGCTGCACAGGTGAAGGTTATCCAGACGGATTTAGCTCCGGAAACACAGACGAGCGTGCTGCGCCCACGCATTGGTGCACTGGCAGTGGTCGCTGGTAGGACAGATCGGCCCATAACGTCACGTAGGACACATCAGCCCATCACGTCACGTAGGACACATCAGCCCATCACGTCACGTAGGACACATCAGCCCATAACGTCACGTGGGGCACATCAGCCCATAACGTCACGTAGGACACATCAGCCCATAACGTCACGTAGGACACATCAGCCCATCACGTCACGTAGGACACATCAGCCCATCACGTCACGTAGGACACATCAGTTCATCACGCCACGTAGGACACATCAGCCCATAACGTCACGTAGGACACATCAGCCCATCACGTCACGTAGGACACATCAGCCCATCACGTCACGTCCGAGTGCCACGTCACACCGGGTGCTGACTGACGTGAGCTGGCCCAGTGTGGCTGAAACATCTCTCAGTCACTGACCACGAGCCCTTGGACATCACATGCCATCAGCTCTGGTAGCTGCTATACCGGCCGACGGAGACGAAACGGCGAGCAGACAGGCGGCGAAAGGCTCGCCGGGGCAGCTCCATGGGGGGCTTCCTTTGATCTACCGGTGCCGTCACTGCCGCCGTCTCCTCCGCCGCCTCTCCCCGGACGACCCACCGTCCAACTCAACTCTGGCCACCCTTCTAAGCCAGTGAGCTGGACGCCGCAGAGCAGCAGAAGGTAGCTCTCTGCCCCCCCCCCCCTTCCCCCATTCGCTGTCATTGGGGGATAATGAGGAGATCCGTGCATCAGCGGGCGGCAGCGGCGGGCGGGTGGCGCACGTGCAGACCCTGCGCCGGCGCGAGGCGCCCCGCGCTGTCCCCCGCTGCGCCTCTCATTCATCAGTGCTACCACGCTGCTTTATGCTAATTGACACGACCGACTTTATTAACGCGGAATTCATATGTCGTTAAGTGTGAAGATAGCGTAACTCACTCCGTCAGGAGGGGAGGGGAGGGGATGGGAGGGGGGAGGGCGTCACAGCTCTCAGCCCCGGCCGCCGGCTGGGAGACACAGACTCACTGACCGGAGGGAAATTGCATACACCGGCTGCGGGGCCGCTGCTGAGCGTCCAGCTGCAACGTATTCACCACTTCCTCGGCGGACACTGGCTGTAATGAGGCACTGCGGCAAAGGAGTGCGATTTATTGGCCGTTTAATGCTCGGCATTGTCCTCATAATGCGCTCGGTTTGTAGTTAGTCTGCGGGGAAGGCGCTGCAGTGTCACAGACATCCGGGCTGTCGGTGACGGATGTCACCGACATCCGGGCTACGCCAGCCCCGGATGTCACGGCCCACAGCTATCCAGTCCAGCAGAGACAAAGCTGAAAACAGGCCAAAACGGCCTCAAGACCGCGGGAAGTTTCAAATGATGCTATAATAAATAGGAGGAAGATATAGGGATTATTTAACAAAACTGCCGGACCCGTTTTGCAATGATGTATGATTCCTGCGTTTTAATTTGGATTAATAGTAGGTGCTTATAGGTGCGTATCTTTTTTGTATTACTTTTCGTTTGCGATTCGAACGACAAATTGTTTTTGCTTGATCAAATTTGGAAAGATTGCAAGATGCATTATAAAATAATGAGAGGGTGCGCAATACGTATATCAGTTTTACCCTGCTAACTTATGACATTGCCTAAACATTGTCTTTGAAAGCAAAGTACACATCCGTCTCTCTGTGCGGCGACCATCTGCAGCTGCCCCTCCCCCCCCCCCCCCCCCCACCAGTCAGCCCGGGCCGGACCGGGCCGGGATCGGGAGGGATAGCTGCCCACCCCAGTTAGCCCGGGCCTGACCGGGCCGCGATCGGGTGGGATAGCGCCGGGCCGGGATCGGGTGGGACAGCTGCCCACCCCAGTCAGCCCGGGCCGGACCGGGCCGGGATCGGGTGGGATAGCTGCCCACTCCAGTCAGCCCGGGCCGGACCGGGCCGGGATCGGGAGGGATAGCTGCCCACCCCAGTTAGCCCGGGCCTGACCGGGCTGCGATCGGGTGGGATAGCGCCGGGCCGGGATCGGGTGGGACAGCTGCCCACCCCAGTCAGCCCGGGCCGGACCGGGCCGGGATCGGGTGGGACAGCTGCCCACCTCAGTCAGCCCGGGGCGGACCGGGCCGGGATCGGGTGGGATAGCTGCCCACCTTAGTCAGCCCGGGCCGGACCGGGCCGGGATCGGGTGGGACAGCTGCCCACCTCAGTCAGCCCAGGCCTGACCGGGACGCGATGGGTGGGATAGCGCCGGGCCGGGATCGGGTGGGACAGCTGCCCACCTCAGTCAGCCCGGGCCGGACCGGGCCGGGATCGGGTGGGACAGCTGCCCACCTCAGTCAGCCCGGGCCGGACCGGGACGCGATGGGTGGGATAGCGCCGGGCCGGGATCGGGTGGGATAGCGCCGGGACGGGATCGGGAGGGATAGCGCCGGGCCGGGATCGGGTGGGATAGCGCCGGGCCGGGATCGGGAGGGATAGCGCCGGGCTGGGATAGCGCCGGGCCGGGATCGGGTGGGATGGCGCCGGGCCGGGATCGGTGGGATGCAGTCTCCCCACCACCCGCTACCGGCGTTCCGAGGTAACTTCATCATCACACGACTTCCGCCGTCCAGCCATCATCAGTCACCGAGAGGCGGCGACCAGACAGCTGTTCTCTCTCTCTCTCTCCCTCTCCAGTCTCATTCGCCCTCTCTCCCTCCACTCTCTCCTACCATCTCCATCCACTCTCTCCTACCCTCTCCATCCACTCTCTCCTACCCTCTCCATCCACTCTCTCCTACCCTCTCCATCCACTCTCTCCTATCCTCTCCCTTCACTCTCTCCTACCCTCTCCATACACTCTATCATACCTTCTCCATCCACTCCCTCCTACCCTCTCCATCCACTCTCTCCTACCCTCTCCCTCCACTCTCTCATACCTTCTCCCTCCACTCTCTCCTACCCTCTCCATCCACTCTCTCCTACCCTCTCCATCTACTCTCTCCTACCCTCTCCATCCACTCTCTCCTACCCTCTCCATCCACTCTCTTCTACCCTCTACATCCACTCTCTCATACCTTCTCCATCCACTCTCTCCTACCCTCTCCATCCACTCTCTCCTACCCTCTCCCTCCACTCTCTCCTACCCTCTCCCTACACTCCCTCCTACCCTCTCCCTCCACTCTCTCCTACCCTCTCAATCCACTCTCTCCTACCCTCTACATCCACTCTATCCTACCCTCTCCATCCACTCTCTCCTACCCTCTCCATCCACTCTCTCCCGCTCTCCTCCTCGGTCCTCTCTCCTTCTGATCTGTTACGTGGTGACACTCTTTCCTCTGCTCTCCACCCAGATTTATCAGTCTGATTTAGTTAAGAGCTATGCATTAACAAAAAAAATACTGTATGCAGTAATATGTTGTTACGTTCCAAGCCAGGAAGATACAATAACAATAAAAAATAATGTGATTAGCGAGTTACTGTAAACTATAGTATCAGGTTGTGTTTACTGAATATTAATCACTGGTCCAATGATCAACATACCTGCAGTCACTTGGAACAATGTACGCACCACCCAAAGAATACGCCCCGACGCAGCCGGAAACCATTGGCACGTCGGCCTGTTATCGGCGCACGAATCCGGCCCCATCGCGCGCACCTGTCCGATATCCACTCACCAGTCAAACGCTGCACGGATCGTTCGTGCTCCGTGGGGCACAGAGTACCGACACCTCTCAGCGCCAATTGATACAATGAAACAGTTGACCTGGGGCACCATCTGCCAGAGGACGAGCTGCTGTGTTCAGCGATCGAATGACAGCCTCGGGCCAGGCTCGCTCGACACCTCGCCGGCGAATTAAACTCCCATTTCCGCTTCTATTGTCGCCGCCGACATAAAAAGAAATGACGTAAATTAACGGCGCCATTTCTCGGCCCTCATTGGGGCGCTGCGTCTAATTTCCTGTTGACACCACCGGCTGGGTACGGCTAGAGGCCGGTGGCGGCGGGTCCAGCTAGTGACCCGAGCCTGTCCAGACCAGACCAGACCAGACCAGACCAGACCAGACCAGACCAGACCAGACCAGACCGGACCAGACCAGACCGGACTAGACCAGACCAGACCAGACCAGACCAGACCAGACCAGACCGGACCAGACCAGACCGGACCAGACCAGACCAGACCAGACCAGACCAGACCAGACCAGACCAGACCAGACCAGACCAGACCAGGCCAGACCAGACCAGACCAGACCAGACCAGACCAGACCAGACCAGACCAGACCAGACCAGACCAGACCAGACCAGACCAGACCGGACCAGATCATCGTCTGCCCGGACACCGGCATGCCGCGCCAATCTCAGCGAAGACGGACGGCCGTTTGTTGAGGCCGTTTGCTCTGAACGTGAAGCCACACGGACCAGCCCGTGAACCATCCCGAAACCTGCCGCTTCACGCCGTGCTGCCAGCCACGGCGCGAAATTCTCCACGGCCGAGCGCCGCATAAATCGCGTCCGTGTCATAAATACCCGTCAGACCGCGTCTCAAGTCAAACAGACGGTGTGCGCCGCAATAAAATACACAACAAACGAGCCTGGTTGCAGGTCGGTTGCCGTGCGTGACGCCTGTATGATGGACGGCTGCGGGCGGCGGACAGCGTCGAGCCGCGGTCTCGCGACCCGCCGACCGGGCCAGCAGCGCCGTGCCGTCACCCCGTACAGGTGTCGCTCGGTCCGTCCGTGGGCTCACCACGACGCGGAGACAGGAGACAGGAGACAGGAGACAGGAGACAGCAGACAGCAGACAGCAGACAGCAGACAGCAGACAGCAGACAGCAGACAGCAGACAGCAGACAGCAGACAGCAGACAGCAGACATACACTGTGGTACAGGCGGTGTCGCCGTCACAGCGCCGATCGGCGATCGACACGTTGCCTGCCTCAGCGCTTCCACTGCAGTAAATCACGCTCATTCGATGTCTGTCCAAAACCACTTGGCCGGCGAGCGAGCTCGTCTGATGCATGCGCGGCGGTCACTCAAACGGCCGCTGGTCATGCCCTCCGATCCGGGGAAGGCGACCGGCCGGGTCGGCCGACCGCGCCGCCCTGGCACCGGCCAACTCCGCCACACTGCTCGTTCATCAAATAAATGAGAGATAAAAAGTTTCAGGATGAGCGATACTGCGTCCAGATGCTCTCTGCGGCGCCAGGTGACGAGTTCACGGACGGGAGGGGAGGCGGGGAGGTATGGAGGTGGGGAGGCAGGAGGCGCAGGTGGGGAGCTCGGAGGCGGTACCGGCCGCGGCCGAGGGGACAGCTCGTCGAGGTGAAACGCCGACACACAAACAACTGCCGGTGTGTGTTGGCCGGCTGGGGGACGGGCACACAGCGGCGGACGTCGGCGGACGTCGGCGGACGTCAGCGGGGTCAGACGAGGGCGGGGCCACCCCGAGACAGGGGTGATCTACCGCCCTCCCTGCGGCCGGGGTGGGCCACTTCCGCGCCGGTACTCGAGCCCCGCCGGTCGCCGCCGGTCGCCATCGGTCGCCGGCCGCCATCGGTCGCCGGTCGCCATCGGCCGCCATCGGTCACCATCGGTCGCCATCGGTCGCCGGTCGCCATCGATCGCCGGTCGCCATCGGTCGCCGGTCGCCATCGGTCGCCGGTCGCTGGTCGCCGGTCGGTGCCGCTGCCGCGGGCGCCGGAAAGCGTGCGCGGTGCCGGGGCGTCTATCTACTCCCGATTCTCATCTCGCCTGCGGTCGTGGCAAATGGGCCGGCTTAGCGCTTCATTGTGTAGAGCGGTATCGGCGATCCCGATCCGAGATAGCATTAGCGGAGGCCGCCGGCACGTCGGATCTGTGTCCATCGCCCATCGGAGCCGATCCCGACTCGGGGCCGGGCCGATCACTGCTGGACAATGGCATGAATAAAGCCCTGCGCAAGAGACGATCCAGACCTGGGGCCGATCACCGGGCAGCACTAGAACGAACCAACAGGTAACCCAAACTGCCGCAGCTGGAGCAGGAGACCAGGAGACGATACCAGTACATGGATACAACTCACTGGCGGAGATGATCTGCCGATACCTCCTGGGACGCGGTGACAACCCATTCAAACCCCCCGGGTCCTGGGCTCGTCACCCACTTCACCAATCAGTCGGACCACCGCACGGCTGCTTCCCACGTGCAGCTCACAAAACACGCACCAGCTTTAGCGCATTTAAACGCTCTTCAGCACTAATGGTTCATTGTTGGTCGGGCGCCCCCCGCCGCCGGCTGCCGGCGCGGCGCCGGGGACGCGTCAGAACACCTCCAGCCATTGAGGCGGCGCGGCCGGTCGTGTGCCGACGACACGAGAGCACCGCCGCCGCGCCGCGCCAGTTCGGCCGCGTAATCCGTAATTACACGGAGGGGACGTTAAAGGCGTCCCGTCTGATTGTAAAGGAACTGATTGGCCCTCGTTGCGCGCGCGCGCCGGACGACGGGTAGAGAATAGACATTGTTGGTGGTGCTGGCGCC
>JAXIVJ010008525.1:0-55217 GCA_036785665.1 Chirona hameri
CCGGCACCTTCTCAGACAGCGGTTGTGGGTCAGAGGGAGGGGAGGGGTGAGAGTGGCACACCGGCACCCCTCAGCCAGCGGTGTGGGTCAGAGGGAGGGGTGCCGGCGGAGATGAGAGGCACACCGGCACTCTCAGACAGCGGTGTGGGGTCAGAGGGTGAGGGGAGGGGGTGAGAGTGGCACACCGGCACCCTCAGACAGCGGTGTGGGTCAGAGGGAGGGGTGCCGCGGAGATGAGAGAGGCACACCGCACCGCTCAGACAGCGGTGTGGGTCAGAGGGAGGGGAGGAGTGAGAGGCACACCGGCACCCCTCAGACAGCGGTGTGGGTCAGAGGGAGGGGTGCCGGCGGAGATAGAGACACACCAGCACCCCTCAGACAGCGGTGTGGGTCAGAGGGAGGGGAGAGGAGTGAGAGGCACACCGGCACCCCTCAGACAGCGGTGTGGGTCAGAGGGAGGGGTGCCGGCGGAGATGAGAGACACACCGGCACCTCAGACAGCGGTGTGGGTCAGGAGGGAGGGGACGGGTGAGAGTGGCACACCGGCACCCCTCAGACAGCAGTGTGGATCAGAGGGAGGTGGAGGAGTGAGAGGCACACCGGCACCCCTCAGACAGCGGTTGTGGGTCAGAGGGAGGGGACGGGTGAGCAGCCTTGGAATTTGGGCCATTTTCTGGGCTTTTTGGGTCCAAAGAATTTTGCTCTCTTCATATTTGTTCAGGAAATTTGCTCTTTTTTTCGCTGATCTTACCGACATTGTAGTTAAAATATAATTCAATTTTCCTCACAAGGATTTAATATCTATTACAAATCAGGATGTTTTAACTTTCCAAGTAAAATAATAAAAAAATGAAAATCTGAACTTGCCTGACAATACAATTTTACTCTACACCTATGGATTTCTACTCTCCGGGAGCAGGTCATGAAATGAAAAATCCAACTCTGGGTGAGAGTGGCACACCGGCACCCCTGAGACAGCAGTGTGGATCAGAGAGAGAGAGGGGAGGGGGATGAGAAAGCCGCAGCATACAGAGACTCTTTAGACAACGGCGTACTGCTCAGGAGGCGTGTCGGCTGAGCTGATATAGAGTCTGAACATGACAACTCACACACCGGTCACCGGCAGCTAACGCTATTTTAACGGACGCTTCTCCTGAAGGAGGCTCACAAGAAAAACAACGCGCGCTGCAAATGGCGAAATGATGGCTCGCCTTGACGAGGGAATGAAGGAAAACTAGAAGTCGTTAGCTCCGTAGCGAAAACAAGCCAGACTTTTTGACAGGTGAAAAAGGAATGGAGTTTCCAGTTGCCCTACAGCAAACGATATGATAACTGTTCCGGGGAAATGGCAATACCAGGCGGAGATAGTGAAAAGGTTCCAGCATCAATATTCTCGTTTAAAGTGTCTTTAGAACGTCCCACCAATTGGACACCGTCAGGCACAGGGAGAGGACAAAAGAAACATGCCGCACATTGGTTTACTGTACCAGCCGACCTCAGCTATCCAATGTGGCTGGGCGGTGCGGCATAGTCTTACATTATCTGGCATTCAGGCCATCACCCTGCCGGCCGCCGACAGCCGGGTGTCGTCTCCTCGGCTGCATTACGACGACCGTGCCCTGGCTGAAACGGAACCCCTTCCGGCGGCCAGCAGCCCAGATGCCGGCAAACCTCCAACAGGGGTGGAGAGACCACCGGGGTGACCACCTCACCTCACCTCCTCTCTTACAGAGCTGACCTACCGCAGGGAGAATTCTGTCAGTTCGCCGGTGGACGCCCATGGACGCCGATGGGCGCCGATGGACGCCGATGGACGCCGATGGACGCCGACGGACGGCGGCGGGGACAGAGCCAGCCGTCCGCCAGCCGTCCCCGTCCCGTCCCCGTCCCGTTCCCGTTCCCGTCCCCGTCCCCGTCCCCGTCCCCGTCCCCGTCCCCGTCCCCGTCCCCGTCCCCGTCCCCGTCCCCGTCCCCGTCCCCGTCCCCGTCCCCGTCCCGTCCCCGTCCCGTCCCCGTCCGCCCCATACCGACACATCGACAGCGGCGCCTGACCGTGCCGCCGTCCCGACGGCACGTCCACACAATGGTCCATCGGCCAACGACGGACATTTCGGCGGCGGCATGGCACAAGACAAAGGCCGCCGCAGGGGAGACAAAGGTGACGCACCGCTGTCGCTAGCCTGGGCCTGACGGTGGACGTAATGGATGTGACACGAGGCCATTACGGATCCATGTAAATGGCGAGTCCTGACACAAAGTCACACGGCGTCCGTGCATCACTCGGTGCCCATTACTTGGGTACCATTCCATATCCGGATTATGAGTGGCCGCGCAGGTCTGACAAATGCCGCAGTGACTTTACAGCGCGTCCATCCACCGGCGGAAGCAGTCATTAAACGGACAAATTAATCTGACCACCACGGTCATAAACGTCCCTGCGGACACAACAGCGGCAGCACCGTGAGAGCGCAGTTACAGCGACCGGTGGCCACAGGAAATCAGTTCCGTGCCGGTGAGGAGCGCGCCATGGCATGGTAGCGGTCCTCACCGTCCCCACGCCCGACGCTGAGCCCGCCGGGGACAGGCGAGGTCAGGCCAGGGTCAGACGCTCCAGCGGCGTCGCCGGCCGACTGGCAGGTGGCAGGGCGGGACAGAGGGTTGGCGGAGACCGTACCACCGCTGCCGCCGCCGCCGCCGCTGAGCTACCGCAATTACAGCGCTGACTGGGTATACAGCCAGCAACGGACAGCAGGTCGGCGGCGGGTGGCAGGCAGCAAGCGGTAGGCGTCAGGCGAAAGGTGGCAAGACACAGCTGCAAGAGCTGCAGCGGCGCCCGTAAGATGGACAGCGTCGTACCCTAGCCGCGTGCCACGTCACGTCACGTCACGTCACGTCACGTCACGTCACGTCACGTCACGTCACGTCACGTCACGTCGTCACGATCGTTGGACGAGCCACGAACAGCAAGCAGCACACGGATAGCAGGTAGCCACGGACAGCAGGTCGGCCGGCGGAGATGGCGGGAGGCAGGCGGGAGACAGGCGGGAGGCAGGCGGAGATGGCAGGAGACCAGGCGGGAGACAGGCGGGAGGCAGGCGGGAGGCAGGCGGAGATGGCAGGAGGCAGGCGGGAGGCAGGCGGGAGGCAGGCGGAGATGGCGGGAGACAGGCGGGAGACAGGCGGGAGGCAGGCGGGAGACAGGCGGGAGGCAGGCGGGAGACAGGCGGGAGACAGGCGGGAGACAGGCGGGAGGCAGGCGGGAGGCAGGCGGGAGGCAGGCGGGAGGCAGGCGGAGATGGCAGGAGGCAGGCGGAGATAGCAGGAGGGAGGCGGAGATGGCGGGAGGCAGGCGGAGATAGCAGGAGGCAGGCGGAGATGGCGGGAGGCTGGCGGGAGGCAGGCGGGAGGCAGGCGGAGATGGCAGGAGGCAGGCGGAGATAGCAGGAGGGAGGCGGAGATGGCGGGAGGCAGGCGGAGACAGGCGGGAGGCAGGCCGGAGGCAGGCGGAGATGGCAGGAGGCAGGCGGAGATAGCAGGAGGGAGGCGGAGATGGCGGGAGGCAGGCGGAGATAGCAGGAGGCAGGCGGAGATGGCGGGAGACAGGCGGGAGGCAGGCGGGAGGCAGGCGGAGATGGCAGGAGGCAGGCGGAGATAGCAGGAGGGAGGCGGAGATGGCGGGAGGCAGGCGGAGATAGCAGGAGGAAGGCGGAGATGGCGGGAGGCAGGCGGAGACAGGCGGGAGGCAGGCCGGAGGCAGGCGGAGATGGCAGGAGGCAGGCGGAGATAGCAGGAGGGAGGCGGAGATGGCGGGAGGCAGGCGGAGATAGCAGGAGGGAGGCGGAGATGGCGGAGGCAGGCGGAGACAGGCGGGAGGCAGGCCGGAGGCAGGCGGAGATGGCAGGAGGCAGGCGGATATAGCAGGAGGGAGGCGGAGATGGCGGGAGGCAGGCGGAGATAGCAGGAGGGAGGCGGAGATGGCGGGAGGCAGGCGGAGATGGCAGGAGACAGGCGGAGATGGCGGGAGGCAGGCGGAGATAGCAGGAGGGAGGCGGAGATGGCGGGAGGCAGGCGGAGATGGCGGGAGGCAGGCGGAGATAGCAGGAGGCAGGCGGAGATAGCAGGAGGGAGGCGGAGATGGTGGGAGGCAGGCGGAGATGGCGGGAGGCAGGCGGAGATAGCAGGAGGGAGGCGGAGATGGCGGGAGGCAGGCGGAGATGGCAGGAGACAGGCGGGAGGCAGGCCGGAGGCAGGCGGAGGGCGGCAGCGATGCACAGCTGCCAGTCGTCTGCAATGCCGTTCGTCAGACGGACAGCGCCGTACTCTAGCCAGCTTGCGCAAGTCATGACCGTTGGACTCGCCGCACCCCACATGGTTCGCATTTGAAGCTCGGCGCAGCGCGGCGCGAACCGGTCAGCGGGGCGTGATCCTACAGCCAGACAGCGACAGCGACAGCGACAGCGACAGCGACAGCGACAGCGACAGCGACAGCGACAGCGACAGCGACAGCGACAGCGACAGAGACAGACAGAGACAGAGACAGCGACAGCGACAGAGACAGCGACAGAGACAGCGACAGAGACATCGACAGAGACGGAAAAGGAGACTGAGACGGAGACAGATACAGCGACAGCGACAGCGACAGAGACAGCGACAGCGACAGAGACAGCGACAGAGACAGAGACAGAGACAGAGACAGAGACAGAGACAGAGACAGAGACAGAGACAGAGACAGAGACAGAGACAGAGACAGAGACAGAGACAGAGACAGAGACAGAGACAGAGACAGAGACAGAGACAGAGACAGAGACAGACAGAGACAGAGACAGAGACAGAGACAGAGACAGAGACAGAGACAGAGACAGAGACAGAGACAGAGACAGAGACAGAGACAGAGACAGCGACAGAGACGGAAAAGGAGATTGAGACAGAGACAGAGACAGAGACAGAGACAGAGACAGAGACAGAGGCAGCGACAGAGACAGAGACAGAGGCAGCGACAGAGGCAGAGGCAGAGACAGAGACAGAGACAGAGACAGAGACAGAGACAGAGACAGAGACAGAGACAGAGACAGAGACAGAGACAGAGACAGAGACAGAGACAGAGACAGAGACAGAGACAGAGACAGAGAGGAGCCGCGCAAGACGTCCGCACGGCGTTTGCCCGGCTCGGGGCGCCGCTCGGAGCGTATGGATTGTCTCACACACACGGGAGAGGCACGCCGGTCATGATCGATGACCCCCGCCGTCGGCGGACGGCGGACGGCGGACGGCGGCGGAACGACCGGTCCGCCGCCGGGTCAGAGCGGCCTGCCCAGGTGCGCCGCCGCGCCGCCGCCGCCGCCGGAGGGGGTCGGTGGAGCGGCGCCGCTCGGCCGCGCGGACAAACGGCGTGATTACATGGCTGGGTGGCTGACTGAGCGGACCGACTCCGGCCCCGTCTCCGGCCGTCTCCCGCCCCCAGAGAGCCACAGCCGCCCGTCTCCGGCCGTCTCCCGCCCCCAGAGAGTCACATAGCTGCCGTCAGGGTCACACAGCCGCCCGACTCCGGCCCCGTCTCCGGCCGTCTCCCGCCCCCAGAGCCACAGCCGCCCGTCTCCGCCCGTCTCCCGCCCCCAGAGAGTCACATAGCTGCCGTCAGGGTCACACAGCCGCCCGACTCCGGCCCCGTCTCCGGCCGTCTCCCGCCCCCAGAGCCACAGCCGCCCGTCTCCCGCCCCCAGAGTCACATAGCTGCCGTCAGGGTCACACAGCCGCCCGACTCCGGCCCCGTCTCCGGCCGTCTCCCGCCCCCAGAGAGTCACAGAGCCGCCGTCAGGGCCACACAGCCGCCCGTCTCCGGCCGTCTCCCGCCCCCAGAGAGTCACAGAGCCGCCGTCAGGGCCACACAGCCGCCCGTCTCCGGCCGTCTCCCGCCCCCAGAGAGTCACAGAGCCGCCGTCAGGGCCACACAGCCGCCCGTCTCCGGCCGTCTCCCGCCCCCAGAGAGTCACAGAGCCGCCGTCAGGGCCACACAGCCGCCCGTCTCTCGCCCCAGAGAGCCACAGACAATGTCCCAAAATGTGTCAATTTGAGTGGGAAACGACACCCAAATGTGAATTATTTTCCACTCTCACTCCCCATTTTAGGAGTGAATTTTCCACTCCCAAATTATGAATTGTGATATTGATTCTGACATAAATATTTACTTGAAAAGTATATGATTTCAACACAAACTATTGCTTTGCATATTCAAAACAGAAATCAATGTTGTACCATTTTCTACATAATTTTCCACTCTCGTCTTTTTTTGCTCGAATTTTCAACTCTAGACACCCAAGCAAAAATCAAATTTTGGGACACTGGTCTGAACCCTGTCTGACCCCTGGCTGACCCCTGTCTGACGTCTGTCTGACGTCTGTCTGACGCTGTCTGACGTCTGTCTGACCCCTGTCTTACCCTTGTCTGACGTTTGTCTGACGTCTGTCTGACCCCTGTCTGACGTCTGTCTGACGCCTGTCTGACCCCTGTCTGACGTCTGTCTGACGTCTGTCTGACCCGTAGGACCCTTGTCTGACGTCTGTCTGACGTCTGTCTGACCCCTGTCTGACCCCTGTCTGACTTCTGTCCGACGCCTGTCTGACGTCTGTCTGACGCCTGTCTGACGTCTGTCTGACGCCTGTCTGACGTCTGTCTGACCCGTCTGACCCTTGTCTGACGTCTGTCTGACCCCTATCTGACGCCTGTCTGAAGCCTGTCTGACGCCTGTCCGTCTCCCGCCCCCAGAGTCACATAGCTGCCATCAGGGCCACACAGCCACCCTGGAGAGTCACAAAGCTGCCGGAACAGCCCTTCTGCGCGGCACGGCCGACACACCGACCACGCCCGCCGCCTGCGCCGGCAGAGGTCAAAGGTCAGAGGTCGTCAGAGGTCAGCGGCCGCCGCCGCCGCCGCCGCCGGAACAGTCGTCACCCCGCGGTCGATACCCGGCGCAGTGCCGCGCCGCCACCACCGCACGTCATAGGGAGGCAGGGGATCCGGGTCCCGGTGCGACGCACGTCATAGGGAGGCAGGGGATCCGGGTCCCGGTGCGACGCACGTCATAGGGAGGCAGGGGATCCGGGTCCCGGTGCGACGCACGTCATAGGGAGGCAGGGGATCCGGGTCCCGGTGCGACGCACGTCATAGGGAGGCAGGGGATCCGGGTCCCGGTGCGACGCACGTCATAGGGAGGCAAGGGATCCGGGTCCCGGTGCGACGCACGTCATAGGGAGGCAGGGGATCCGGGTCCCGGTGCGACGCACGTCATAGGGAGGCAGGGGATCCGGGTCCCGGTGCGACGCACGTCTCACCATCAGGCCAGCCAGACCCAGGCCGGGGTCACACAGCACCGGCGGCCGAGCCCCGGGCCCAGGCCGGGGTCACACGGCACCGGCGGCCGAGCCCCGGGCCCAGGCCGGGGTCACACGGCACCGGCGGCCGAGCCCCGGGCCCAGTCCGGGGTCACACGGCACCGGCGGCCGAGCCCCAGACCCAGGCCGGGGTCACACAGCACCGGCGGCCGAGCCCCGGACCCAGGCCGGGATGCCACGGCACCGGCGGCCGAGTCCCAACTCTCGCCTGTTTCGTGAAGTTTCGTGAAGCCGCCGACTGCTTAGGTCATTTTATGCCAGGTCAGGAGGTCAGATCAGGTCAGATCAGGTCAGATCATGTCCGGTCTGGTGCGTCAGGTCGGAGCTGTGGCAGCTTCCGCTCACATATGTCGGTGCTCAGACCGACAGGTCGGACCGGGACGTCGCAGCTGTCGCTCCGTCGCCTGTCGCTGACAACGCCGGCTGACAGCACGGACCAGGTGTGTCGTGATGGCCCGCGCCTGTTTGGCGCCGCCGCCGCCGCCTGACGCCAGGAGCGCCTGACGTTCTGCGCGGCTCCGGTATACGGCCGGAGCCGCCTGCGTCGCCATCCGTGTGCCGCCCAAGCAACCCACACCAGGCCCGGACGCAGCTGGGGTAGCGGCGGTAGCGGCGAGGGGCGGGGGGCCCGTCAGCACCCGACAGACAGACGTCACGCCATCAGACATCAGGCAGGCATGCTACCATGAGGCCTGCGTCATGTCACGTCACTTCAGGCATGCGGCATCACGCCGCGTTACATGGCACTGGAGGACAGCTCACACTGGCCAACAGCCGCCGCGAGACCACGCGCCAAATACTCGGCAAAACAAACACGTCTGCCTAGTACGTCCGTCGTCCTTAACCTCGAACCAGGCTGAATCATCGCTGCAAATAAACTACCATATAAAGGCCAAGTATGTGTACAAAGGCTTGGGTCGCTCACACAACCTTCCAGCCAACAGACTGCCGGGACGATGCCCTCCCGCTCTGCCGTCCTCTTCCCCTCACCCCTGCGAAATTACGCTACCGGATCCGCACCCCACACCGCTCTCCCCATACGGCCATCCCTGTGCCCGTGCTCTCCAGTTACCGAGTACCTGTCTGTCCTGCCGGTGGGGAGCCTCCCTTCCCGTCTCCGGTCGCCGAGTCCCGGGGAGCGTCGCGTCCCATCCCGTCTCTCGGTCGCGAGGAGCGTCCTGAAGACCCGTCCCGTCCCATCCCTGTGTCCCGGGGGCGGGCGGGAGCAGCGCGCGGCCGACAGGGGCAGTGGAGTGGCGCGGCGGATAACTCCCCGCCCCTATCTCTGCCGCCGATCAGTATAGAGGACGACACCCGCCGACCGACGCGGGGCGACGGAGGACGACCCACACCGCCAGGAGAGATGGCCCGCGGCACAGAGCAGGGGGACAGGTGAAGGTGACAGCAGTGACCGCTTAAAATGCGATGGTAATGATAGACGAGCGGCGTTTTAGGACGCGGCGACGAGAGAATGTGGCGCAAAACATGGGGGGGGGGACAGCGGCTGAATTTGGGCGGATGGGCCGGGATGGAATACGGACGAGGACCGAGGCGACGTGAAGCCGAAAACTCAGCGATGTGAAACAGCCGGAGAAAGGATTTCGGTAGCGAATTCCTGATGACCGTTTCCAATACGCTAAACCGACAGCTGTCTGCTTATCCCAGCGCAACTCAGCCGACCACGAAACACGCTCCCCCACACCTCCCCCTCTGTAGTCACACCCGGCAATCAGCCAGTTAGTCCCGGACGATCTCCAGACAACAAAAAACTGTCCGCACAACACAACCACACCCGGCGTACGGCCCCTCCATAAAAACTACATCGATCCCCACCGGACCAGCCGAGTCAGCCGCGGACAAAAACTGCCGTCCAGCTGATGCCCGACCAGCTGCAGCCGGCCTGGACGTCGGATGTATCAGCAGCGGCAGATGCAGCATCAGCGGGCACATGCCCAGAGTGGGCATCTATCTCAACGGTAACGTCAGACGCCTTCAGTGATGCTCGCGAGGAGTCGGCGTCACGACACAGAGGACAGCGGAGAAAAGAAAGGCTTAAGCAGGTCACGGAGGGGGCCTACAGAAATGGCGGCCTGATGTCGCGCCAAAATTGGACCCAGTGCTGTGGGCCACTATGGTTGGTGGCTACAGGCCTCAGTAGCGTCGTAGAGCGTTTGAAAGCCCTCACTCCTCAGTGCCAATATTTGCAGAAACGCTGAACGGTGTCTCGCTAGCTCGAACCATTGTGTCCTGTGCGATCACTATCTTAAATACACAAGACACACTTAACTTGATGATGGTCTCCTACTACTTAGCAGATCTAAACAAACCAAGCTTAAGAGCCGCCGTGTTGACACGCCAGCCACCCACTCCACACCATTTCCAGTCTATCAGCATATACCAACTGACTCACGATACCATCTACTTCACATCCTCACAGAACCTTTCTCTTGACCAGCACCACTCACGTCAGCACGGTTCAGCCACGCACAACCCGTACCTCCAACCAGCCCACTCCCACAGACACGACAAAGAACACACCCCGCGTGTGGTACTCACCTCCTGGTCCGGACGAGCGGCCGTGCACGTTACGGATCGTGACCCAGAAGTCGATGCTCTTCTCCGGGCCGAGCTCCTCGTAATCCCAGCGTTTCTTCACCTTCACCTGACCATTGGGGTCCACCGTCACCCACGGGTTCTCATCGCGGATCTTGAACGTCTCCGTGTCCAGCTCCTTTTCCAGCAGGAACATCTCCTTGCCCTCCTGACTGCCGTCCTTCTCCCGGAACTCGAGTCGCTTGGTCGGCCTCACGGCGCGCCGCACGCGCCTCTTGGCGATCCGGTGCTCATCCGCGGCCGCGTCGCTGTGTCGGGTCGACTGCACCACCTCCTCGGGCGGCAGGCCGAACTCTATGTGCACGCGGGCCGGAACGCTGGTGTGCCTCCGCCGGCCGTCGCGCACATCGCTGGCCGTCACGAGGAGCTCGTAGGCCTTGGCGCGCGGCGCGCCGGCCAGCAGGATCCTGCCCGTGAGCGGCTCCAGGACGAAAACGTCGCTGGGCGCGGCCAGCTGGTAGCTGAGCCGGTCGCCATCGGCGTCAGCCGCCTCCAGACGACCCACCTCGGCCATATGCGTCGTGGCGAGCGGCGCCGCGAACGTGAACAGCTCGCGCGCGAACACGGGCACGTTGTCGTTGCGGTCGCGCACGTGCACCAGAAGACGGCAGGCGGCGCGCTCGTCGCCGGCGGCCGTCTCCAGCGTGAGCTCGTGCCGCGCGCGCCGCTCCCGGTCCAGCGGCGCGGCCGTCACCAGCCGGACGCCGGCCGCCGAGCCGGGGCGGGGCTCCAGCAGGAACAGGCCGTCGGCGTTGCCACCGACTATGCTGAACTGGGCGTCTCGAGCCGCCGCACCGCCAGCTAAGATCGCTCCGGCGCCGTCCACGGCGGTACCGGCCGGCTCGTTTTCGCTGACGTACGCCTCGTGCCGTTCGTGGTCGCAGTGGAGCGGGCCGCCGGGCGGGCGCACGTGCACGTCCAGCGGTACCAGCTCGCCGCTCAGCTCGGCCTCGAGCGGCACGCGCGCTCCGGCCAGGTCCTCCAGGGACAGCACGGTCATCAGGCGGCCGCCCGTCACCATCGCGAAGCGTTCACTGTACTCGGACGGCAGCAGACGCGCGCCGGCGCCCAACGTCGTCACTATGTGACCCACGGCGGCGTCAGCAGGCGCGTTCAGCCAGCGGGCGGGCCGGGGCTCAGGCCGGGGTTCGGCCGCCCCCGCCGCCGCCGGCCGCCACAGAGCGCCGCAGCAGCAGCAGCCGAGCAGCAGCAGCAGCGGCGGCGCCGCCAGACGGCGGCCGCGCAACGCTGCCATCTCGGCACCAATCACACCACTAAGTCCGCGGACCGTCCTCACGGTCCGTTACGGTGTGACGGGGAGACGTCAGCAGGTCCTGCGGCACAGGCGGGGACGAGTTACAAGCCGGACGGCGGGCACGAGTCAGACGGAGGCGGAGGGAAGTCAACAGAGGGCAACGGACGGCAAGTCGGGTGGGAGGACAGAGGGAACACAGGCGGAGACGTCAGCAGGTCCTGCGGCACAGGCGGGGACGGAGTCACAGTCAGAGGAGGGAGCACCAGAGGAGGGAGCACCAGAGGAGGGAGCACCAGAGGAGGGAGTACCAGAGGAGGGAGCACCAGAGGAGGGAGCACAAGAGGAGGGAGCACCAGAGGAGGGAGCACCAGAGGAGGGAGCACCAGAGGAGGGAGCACCAGAGGAGGGAGCACCAGGAGGGAGCACCAGAGGCGGGAAAACCAGAGGAGGGAGCACCAGGAGGGAGCACCAGAGGAGAGAGCACAGTCAGTGTCGGAGTCAGAATTGGGAGGACAAACAGAAACGCGGAGAGCCGAGGACAGACAGAGACAGCGAGAATTCAGAAGTATGAAGACAGACAGGACATTTCAGAGGTGGGCGACGATGGTATGGAAAACAGATCACCCCACATCGTTGTCAGATATCCAAAATGCCGCTCTTTTGACGGCACGGTGGACAGGTGACAGGCGAGTCTGGCGTCGCATTCCCACGATACTAACAGTGAGCATAAATCTAACAAGACGTCCTTTTACCCTCCAAGTCCGATCTCATTAATTGACAGCGTCCTAAGCGTCACGCATTTATCCACCCGCGGTTAATTTGACAAATCGACGGCTAATAAAACTGCATGGAACTGCCGGAGATTGACACACCGGCCCCGGCCCAGCAGTGTTATCGCTGATCTCCCAGGGGACAGACTGACAGCCCGCAGAGAACCGGACCGGGCCGGGACGAGGCGGACACCGGCGGACACCGGCGGATCAGAGTACCGCTCATGCCGCCGCCGCCGCCGCCGCTGTCATCTCCGGCACAGGGGAGCGGTATCAAAACACGCCCGAGGTCGGAGCAGCGGCCTGATGCCGGCGGCGAGCGGTGCGGTGTGGCGTGCCAGCTCGGCTGCGAGGCGCGCCGGTACGGCAGCAGTCACCGGCGGTGGGCCGGGCAGCGCCGGTGAGCCGTGCAGTGTCGAGTGCTGACAGCGGCGGCGGTACACGGTGCCGGCGGGCGGACCGGCACACCACCGTGGGCCGCCGCCGACTGCCAACACCAGCGCATTCCTCGGCTGCCGGCGGCGGTGACATCGGACGCGCTACTCCCGGGGAGCGGGAGCGGGAGCGGGAGCGGGACGGGGCGGGGCGGACGTGAACCCGTGAGCTGGCACAGCTCTGTTGCCAGGTGCCGACAGCGGCCAGCCGGCCGCGCGCCGCTGGTCTCTCTAGAAGCGCGTTCCGGTCGGTCCAGATAGGTGGTTTGATGCCGAGTGTGAGAACTGAGAAGACCAGCGGGGCTTAATGTAATATCACTCAATCTGCTTCCGCATTCGAGGACGGTCATGTAGGTAGACATAATTGACGTAATTACGCAGGCAGCAGTTGCAGCAGCATGCAGTTTATTCTTGTGATTATCGGTGAGGTTTCACGTAGCACCACTCAACTTCGCCGGTATTCAGGAACGACTATGTGCACCTAATTATGTCCGCGAAGAACACGAAGGCTTCAAACTCGATACATTTTGGTCACCAAGCGATCGCGCTACCACAACACGCCCCCTCCTTGTTACTACGGGACATTAAGGGCCTGTTCCCGTGGCGCCTCTAACCACCTCTAACCACCTCTAACCGCCTCTAACCTCCTCCAAGTTCCTTCGGTCGTACCCTATTACACATGCTGGAGGAAGCTGGAGGAACTTGGAGGAGGTTAGAGGAGGTTAGAGGCGCTACGGGAACAGGCCCCAAATGGACGCCATTCCACGGGAGCACCGCGCCTCGGCCCCGGAGGATCGCGTGAGTCTCGGCCATGGCCGGTAAGTCGGCAGATGATCTAATTTGCCAGCTGCGAGCGGCCGTAATTTCCGGGCTGCTCGCGAGCGTGTTCCAGCGGCGCTGGAAGAATGGTCCCCGGATCCCCGGTGGCAGACAGGACGGGACAGCCGAGCCCGAGAGGACGGGAAGAATGAACCGGATCACCGGTGGCAGACAGGACGGGACAGCCGAGAGGACGGGAGAATGATCCCCGGATCACCGGTGGCAGACAGGACGGGACAGCCGAGAGGACGGGACAGCCGAGAGGACGGGAGAATGATCCCCGGATCACCGGTGGCAGACAGGACGGGACAGCCGAGAGGACGGGACAGCCGAGAGGACGGCCTAAACGCCCACAGTGATGCCAAGTGCATCAGAAAGTGCATTGGGCAGGGACGTAGCAAAGGGAGGGGGGCACGGGGCTATCATCCCCCCCCCCCCCCCCCCCCGGTCAGACAGTTTACACTAGATAAAATGCGATTCTGAGACGACCCAACCCCCCCCCCCCCCCCCCCTGAGAAAAATCCTGGCTACGTGCCTGGTATTGTGTGATATCCATTGGGTTGCCTTCCATAATGCAATGCATGCAGACCTGTGTAGCGTTCATGGTCAGACAAAAATACATCTAAAGAATAATATAGCAATCAAACCGGACTCCCATTCTGCCAAGTGAATAACAACAATTTTTTATTTATGAAAGAGCTAGAAGAGATTCATGGCAAAAGTCTCATGCATTTCTTCTCTCAATTCAAATTGGTAAGTAGTGTTCATGAGGAAGAACATGACAAATGAACTTCATGTTTAGTGTTGCTTTTTCCTTTTTTCCTTTTGAGTGCTCAAAGATGATAATTTATGGATTTAACCAGACTTGAGTTTGTGTCATCAGCTCCATCAACCTATCTGTTGCTCCAAACCCACTGGATACCTACCTTATAGATACAAAAGATGAGCTAATTTGAGGGTAAAAATTATAAAAAAATAAGGTATGTACCTCTGTCCATGTACTGGTACCCTGTGGCCTGTTGTGTATTGCAATTGGGGTTTTAGGGCGCCACAACTCTTATGGTTATACTCATGGGCGGAGTGTATATGCCCCTTGCGCCTCAGAGGGGCCCAATAGCCCAAGGGGGCCCCATAGCCAATTGAAGTGACTTGAAATGAATTGCACTCCGTTTTCAAACAAATCACAAGTAAATGTGCCCACTCTAACCTCCAGAGGGCCCAGTCTGACTTCTAGAGAGCCCACTTTGACCTCCAGAGGGCTCATTCTGGCTTGAAGAGGGCCAATTCTAGTTTGCAGAGGCCCAATTTGGCATGTGAAAGGCATATTTTGCACTAAAAGGATCCATCCTGGCCTACATTTGCCTTCAAGGTCAAAAGGGCCCACCAAGGCTTGAGGGGCCCACTAAGGCCTGAGGGGCCACCAAGACCTGAGGGGGCCACCAAGGTCTGATGGGGCCACCAAGGCCTGGGGGGCCACCAAGGCCTGATGGGGCCACCAAGGCCTGGGGGGCCACTTTGTTATGTGGCCCCCTCCTTGGCTAAATCGTGGATCTGCCACTGGTTATACTCAGCATAAGAACTTAATTCCTCCTTTGATCAGGCACTCATGTTATACACAAATCAGAATTTCAGGTTTAGTTGCGTCAGAAATGGATGACCCTTTGTGTTGCTTTTGGTTGTTGTTTTGTTTGTTTTGTTTGTTTTGTTTGAATACTAATAAGGAAAAACAAAATTGAATGGTTTTTGGAAGATGATCAAACATTGTTGGGACAAGCAATTAATAAACAGTCAGGCTTGTTGTTGAATAATCATGGCATGAGCACCTGTTATCATGTCAGTCTAATGCTTTGTCATTCATACTTATTAAATACATGTCAAATTATACACACTAACATACCAGTTCTTTCTTGTTAAATATAAAATCAGCCTTTCATCAAGTCAAGTCCTATTTATGTAAAATTCCACAAGCAGCATCCCATACTCAACCACAAACAGGGGCAGTGGCTTTGACAATCCCAATGCCTGGATCCCGGTAGATCCCTCAGCATAAAATGCATGAAGATATGGGATCCTCCTGGATCCCTTGATGTAAAATGCTTCAGGATCTGGGATCTCAGTGGATTTATAATTTAAAAGAGCCTCAGATATTGAAACAAGATGCAGGGACTGACATTCAAATTTGTGGTCTATTTTGTGTATGTAGTATGTACTATGTAGATAATTAGTACCTGCAAATTACCTTGTATCTATTAGCAAGCATAGATATTGTAATTAAATCTCCCATATGATAAAATTAGCAAGAAGTAGGTACCTACCAGCAAGCCTGGATCCCAAAGTTAGATCTGGGATCCCAGTGGATCCCTCAGCATAAAATATATCAGGATCTGTGATCTTTGTAGATCACTCAGCTTATTGTGTACCTGGATCTGGTGTCCCATGTGGATTCCAGGACAGAGGACACATCCGGATCTCAGCAGGATCCTGGGATCCAGGCACATGTGATGTCTGGTAGGCACAGTGGGTGTTCTCAACAATCAGATGATGATCAGAGCTCACCCATCCAATTATTTCCCATGGAACACTTCTGGGATATTGCTAGCATTCTCCGAAAGTGAGGGGAAGGGCAATGAACCAGTCTTCGGTCGCTAACATCACCGCCCATGTCACCAACGACCCTCAAGAGCGCAAGACGTTGATGCCCAGCAACACACGCTTTCCAAGACGCACGTCAAGGTTAAGTCATCACATACGAACAGTTCCTACATTTTAAAACCTCGGATATGTCCAGGAGAATCGCTTGAAAGTCCTTCTAGACGCAGCACTACCACCACGAACCTCACCGCACCAGCACCTCGCGTCAATACTCGCCTTTGCGGCCGACACTTTTCAAAGGAGCTCCTAGTGCTGCCACCAAACGGAAACAAACGTAACCACAAGTGGAAAATGGCGGAACGGGAGAAACGAACGCTGCTGCTAAATTCGTATTATGAGATCAAGAGGAACCCATTTTCAGATGTGCATTTTCTTTATATTTGACGTATGATATAAGTCAGTGGCGGATCCAGGATTTTCTAAGGCAAGGGGCTTCAGGCCCGAGGGCGGCATATTTCCTCGGTAACAGGGGCGGCATGGTCCAGAGGGGCGGCAATCCAATATGTCAATTAAAGGAAATAGTTCACCTTGGAACATTTTTACCCAACACGATTTGATTATATTTTTTAATACAATTTCTTTGTATATTGTCAAAAATGGCCATATATCGCGCCGATTCAGGACAGAAGGCCGTAAATTTGTATTGTTTATCAAAACTATATGCATACTCTCTGAGTCAGAGTCCTGACGTCACGCGAATGTAAAAAATGGTTCAGCCAATCAGATTCGAAAGTAGTCGCGTAAAGATAGACTCGCATTGGAGATGTGCCAACCGGTGGCCGGCGTTCGCTCGCTAGCACCAGCTGCAAACTGATTGGCTGATGGTATAGCCTCTGCCCTGGCTAGAACCAGTACAACATTCTTTCGCCAGCACCGCATTCCTTCGCCAAAAACTCAAATATATTCGGCTGGAGAGTCTTTTCAGTCAAGAAAACTTGCAGATAGGGGTTTCCCAACACGGGCTACAGAACTGCTATCTCAGTTTAAAACAAATGTTGAAGGTGAACTATTTCCTTTAAACGGGTCAAATATGCCCGGGGGGGGGGCAGAATCTGCCTCCTCCCGGATTTTCTCAGTATCTTGAAAACTATTATAGATATTGACGTGAAACGTTCCGTACCTTATGTTGCATCCATTTTACGTCTTCTCTCAACATGTCAGGTGGGCAAACTACAGAAGCGATACAAAATAGATCAATCAATTTTTAGATTTTGTTATGCACATATTTGGGCATACATGCAGTATCAAACTGTGAGGCCTGTCATTAGGACAATTCGGAGCAACATACGCATACTCGGAGGTTAAAAAGTGTCGGAGAACATGTTGTCCATCAATATATCGAACGCTACAGCGCCTTCGGCGCCGGCAAATCCTTTGCAAGAACGTCGTCGCGGCGCCTTCGGCGCCGCGGTGCTCGAGGGCGCCGTTTTCTAAGGCAGGGGGCTTCAGCCCCTACGCCCCCCCCCTGGATCCGCTACTGATATAAGTTGATACTATCTCATTTTGCGTAGTTGGTCAAAACATAATTTGGTATTTATGTTGTATTGACATGTTATTTCTGAGACGAAAATTAAGCCCAGGCCACACTATATGCGTGATTGTCCCACAAATCCCACACGTCTTCCCCGTGTTTGCGGGACTTGCGTGACGTCCGGGATCTGCCGATCATGCAAATCACGCAAGTAAAATGGATAAACCACTGCATTTTTAAAATGGATAAACCACTGCATAAATATATATCAGTTTCAACACAAGTTTCAACACTCACAATTTGCTCTAACGCTTCTTCATTCATCTTCCGCCACGATACTCAGAAAAAAAAGTTTAGGTCTATTATACCTGCACTACAATACGCGAAATCAAGCAAAATGATAGAAACTACGCATCACGCAATCACGCAAAATACGCAAAGAACTTTATTGCAGGATCTGTGTGACTTGTCAGCGGCTTTTCCTTGACGTTTCGTTTCCTGCGGGATCTGCGTGATGTGACAGTGTGGCTCATCCAATGCATTTACTATCAGCTGAACTTGCTCTGGCCCCGCATTTCACGCAAATCCCGCAAGCACGCAGAACACGCGCGTGATTTGCAGAAATATCACGTATAGGGCTTTACACAAATATAGACGCTGGCTTGATACCAGTAGCGACATCTATAGCATTCCTTACTTGATCGGACGCCCTCTACTGGCTCGTTCGATGGACTTAGACGTTTGCTTGAGTTGCAGCCGTGCAACGGTAGGGGGCCGACAGGGGTATTGTATGCGACATAAATGCGTACCAAAGCATTCAGTGGCGGATCTACGTTAGGGCAAAACAGGTAATTGCCCCTTCCCCCAAACGAGAAATCGACAGGCAAACGTATGTTCTTGCCCCCGCCAAAACCGTTCCGGGAGGTTGTGATTTAGATCGAAATCCCCCCCCCCCAAAAAAAATAGAAACCTAGATCCGCCACTGAAGGCATTCGAGCACGGTTAACAATGAATGAGCTTGAGTTTGACAGCTGAGCCCGGGAAGCCGACAGACATTATCGTGAATGAACGCAGCATGGCAGTCGGGATGTCTCCACCTCGAAAATATCCACCCTTTACCTGTCACGATGTGCAAAATGAAATATACCAAAGCTGACTTCCCTTCTCCCAGTAGGCACCTACCAGAAGATATCAAGCCAGGGTTTTCATTTCCATTCGACTTTCGGAATCGAACTTTCAAAAATAGGCGGAACTACCATTTTATCAATCTAGTCCGAACCTTTTGAATGGACGGATTTCCGAGGTCAGTACCCGCGATATAAAGCCAAGCTATGCTGCGCGGGGGCAAGCCTTGACGGTGTCCGGACACATGTGCGAGGGCTGTTTTGCCGAATGTCATTTTGGTGAATGCATATTGTCGAAGGACACTTTGACGACATGTCTTTTTGTCGAAATGTGAATATGCCGAAAACAAAATGGCGAATGCCTTTTTGTCGAAATGCCTTTTTGCCGATGTGTCAAAATGTCGAAATGTCATTTTGCCGACATGTCATTTTGTCGAAATGTTAAAAAAATCCAAATGTTTTTTGCCGAATGACATTTTGTCGTCATGTGCAAAGGTCGAAATGCCTTTTTGCCGAAATGTAATTTTGTCCAGTGGCGGATCCAGGGGGGGGGGGGGGCTGAAGCCCCTGCCTTAGAAAACGGCGCCCTCGGGCACGCCGAAGGCGCCGCGACGCCGTTCTTGCAAAGGATTTGCCGACGCCGAAGGCGCCGTAGCCTTCTCGGAAGGTCGCCAGGGCGCCCTTGTGTCTACCGAGTACCGACAGCATCGTAGCACTCTTGAAAGACATCCTGGCACCCTCAGAAGACATCTTGCCGCCCTCACAACGCAATATGCCGGTCAGAAGGTACATCGCCGCCCTCGGAAGGCATTATGCCGCCCTCAGAGCGCATTATGCCGCCCTCGGATAGAATTATGCCGCCCTCGGAAAGCATCATACCGCCCTCGGAAAATATCGCGTCCCCCTCGGAAAACATCGTGTCGCCCTCGGAAGACATTTTGCCGCCCTTGGAGTGCATTATGCCGCCCTTGGAAGATGTCTTGTCGCCCTCTGAAGGCATCTTGCCGCCCTCAGTGCACATTATGCCGCCCTCAGAGCGCAATATGCCGCCCTCGGAAGGTATCATACCGCCCCCGAATGACACCTTGCCAGCCCGAAAGCGATGCGGTGCCCCGGCGCACTCAGAATGATGGCAACCTGGCGCCTTCAGCTTCCCTCCGACGGCGACCGGGCACCCATGACCTTCGAAACTAATAATACGCCTTTGCCCCCTAATAGCGCCCGAAGAGGCCTGGGCCCCCATAAAATAACCGTGACACTTTTTTAATATGCCTGGCGAGGCGTTGAAGGTGCCGACATATTTAACCTTTCACACTCGGGGCGCCTAAAAATAGCTTGGATGAATGGCCAATGTCCATGATGTCCAACAGCTCCACAGAAACGTTTTCAGCGTCGGTCACCAATTTTTACGTGATTTGGTCCTAACGTCAAATCGAACCTCCTGCTTTAAAAAATCAGGTCCATTTTGACCTTACTGGTCTCCTTCAAGATCAAATTCAAGGTCAAATAACGGGGAACGCAGTAACGCCCAAAGTTACCGTCCGATCGCGACAAAATTGTCTCAAACGATTCCTCGTCCCCAGTTCCAGGATGACAATAATTTTCAGAGTTGTGCCCCGTAACCTTCAAGGTCAAATTCGAGTTCAAAGGACAGGGAACGCTGTAGTGCACAAAGTTACCTTCCGATCGCGACAAAATGGTCTCAAATGATTTATCGTGCCCATTACTATGATTACATGTATGCTTGGAGTTGAGCCCGTGACATTCAAGGTCAAATTCAGGGTCAAACGACGGGGAACGCTGTAGCGCCCAAAGTTACAGTCCGCTCGCGACAAGTTGGTCTCAAACGATTCCTTGTGCCCAGTTCCAAGATGACAAGAATGTTCAGAGTTGTGCCCCGTAGCCTTTAAGGTCAAGCCCCGTGACCTTCAATGTCAAATTCAGGGTCAAAGGACGGGGAACGCTGTAGCGCCCAAAGGGACCGTCCAATCGCATTTCCAGAATGACAAGCATTCTTAGAGTTGTACCCTGTGACCTTCAAGTTAGCGCCCAAAGTTTGGCGCTACAGTGTTCCCCGTCCTTTGACCTTGAAGGTCACGGGGAACATCTCTAAGAATGCTTGTAATCCTGGAAATGGGCACGGGACATCGTTTGATACCATTTTTGTTGCAATCGGACGCAAACTTTGGGCGCTACAGCGTGCTCCGTCCTTTGACATTGAATTTGACCTTGAATGAGACCTGTAAGGTCAAAATGGACCTGGTTTTTGGAAACAGTAGGTTCGATTTGACCTTGACACCAAATGTCGTAAAAATCGGCGACCGACGCTGATAACGTTATATAATCCCCAATTGGATTGGCGCGACCCAATAAGAACGACTCACTGTCGTAACACAAGACTTTGCCCCTTGTTTATCCACGTATGCAACTTAGTTGCCCGATGTTGCGACAATATTTTTTGTTTGCTTTTCCGTGCTACATGTAGTTAGCCCCGAGAAAGCAAAAATCATGTGAATCTTGTGAATCATGTGAACCTATACGTATACGTAGATCCGCAGTCGGACCTTCCGATCATGCCACCATACTTTCAAAAGGGTCCCGTGCCCCGCTGCACCATGGGGTATTCAGCAGAACGCGCCCCGCTGGGGAGGGGTATATTCTGCCCCCTCGTTATCTGCCGAACCAATAACCGCAGCGAGACGCGCAAGGGGCAATCGAAAGCTCTCAATGCGACGCATGTAAAGCATACGTGAAATGTTCGAAATAAAGTCACATGTCAGCAGGGCTGCGGAGTCGGAGTCGGAGTCGGTCGGAGTCGGAGTCGGTCGGAGTCGGCAGTTTTGGCCGGAGTTGGAGTCGGAGTCGGAGTCGCTAAAATATTACCGACTCCGGCCCGGAGTCGGAGTCGACTTTTTGGCAATTGGCGATTACTTTGGTCGGTAGCATAGTCGTCGGGCTAGAGGCATTAACTTTACAGCCCTTCGAAAGAAAATGAGTGGAAAATGAAACCTATACCTAGTTTGCACATCTATCGGTATATTTCCGCCTGATGAAGATAGGGCAATAACTTTAACGTCATCTGATAATGATTGGGGTTTTGGACGCACCGACTCTTATGGTCACACGGCGCCCATTTTAACGTCTGCATCGTGCTCGTTTCGTCAAGGAGATTCGAAGCATGCCATGGTGACCAGGTTACCTAAGTCAAACTCAAAATTTGACCACAGGTCAAGGTAATTTAACCCTCGCCCTACGGGGGCGGGGGGCTGACAGCCCCCCCACACACACCCCTCCCCCTGAGGTTTTTCTTGAATAACGGTTTACACATGCAGCGCATCTTGCTGAAATTTTGGCAGCTGAGTTTACTATGTGATATGCCACTGATGAGATAGAAGGTACCTCAACTTTCCCCAGCACCAAGGATGTGCATTTGTTTCAAATATACATTATTATTTGCACTAACTGTCGTGTAAAGCGTTGTGATCATATCAAACTTTGTTATGTGATCCTTGTTGCAATTGAAGAGCCGCAATATGATGCTTAGAATGAATGGTTGTACATTAGTAAAATCTTCCACCACCAGGCTGGTGTCGCTAATGTATTGAGAGAGGGCAAACTGATTGTGCTCTGCGCCGCTCTTGTTTAGCGAGTTGGAGAAAACGCACATCAGCATCGTTTATCTGGGTCCTCAGAACAAAGTAAACTGATAGGGCCGTTTTTAATCTTGACTAGTGACACACCCTAATGGAGAGGTCACGAAATCGACCTGACCTTAGGTCACCGATATAAAAAAAAATCGAGATAAACTAATTGTAGGTACTTATCACCTGATGACATCTTGTGAGTTTCAAACCGTTTGGTCAATTACTTTGGCTGGGGCACGACCGCAAACATTTTGGAGGTGGGGTCACTTGACTTGACCTGGTGACCTGGCCTGAGATGACCCGAGGTAAAAAAAAACTCCGGTCTCCAAAAAAAAACTCCAAAAAACTCCGATCTTCTTGAAACTCCGGTGACAATGCCCTTGTCACCGGAGATACAGAGTCGAGTGATCGTGCAAAAAGTTGGGGGGGGGGGGGGGGGCGAGTTGCCCCCACTGCCCCCACGTCCCTGATTATGGCTGTCAATATCGACTTATCTGCAATCACGTATGAACCTTATAAAGGTAATGAAAGAAGATGCAAATGAGCATATATTTTTAGATTGACAGAAATCATTATAAAAAACTATATGGAGCCCAAACACACCAACCTGTCGTTGGTATATATATATATATATATATATATATATATATATATATATATATATATATATATATATATATATTTATAAATAAATTTAGTCCGAATGTTTTTGAATGGATGGATTTCCGAGGTCAGGATCCACGCTAAGCATAGCTTGTTGCGCAGGTCCTGACCCCACCACCCGATTGCGCAATTCCTGCCGTCCGGCAGAATTTAGAGACGAAAGTTTTACGTGCCCGACATACCTGGACACGGTCCGCCCCGCTCACTGACGTCACCTGACCTTGAGTGCGACCGCTGCCACCGGCCGCAGGTCATCCCAGACAGGAGCAAATAGCGAGCGCCGAAGCGACTCGAACCCGGGCTGCCAGTACCGGGAAAGATCAGAAGTCCAGCGCTCTCCCACTGAGCTACAGGGGCGGACTAAATATTCTGGCCGGGAGAGGAATCGTAGGACACCGTTTTCCAGTTCGTAGGGCCAGTATAGTTTACTGCAGGGACGTGGGAACCGTGGGGGCAATGGGGGAAACTCGCCCCCCCCCCCTCCCCCCAACTTTGGAGCTGGGTGGGGGGGGGGGGCGACGTCCCCTCCCCCCCCCCCAACTTTTTACACGATCACTCGACTATATATAATAACAAGGGCATTGTCACCAGAGTTTCAATGGCGGCGCGCAGCGCCGCGAAATTTGGCACAGCTGTTTGAGCATCAATTACCCACACGGTGTAAATTTGTGTGACCTCGGGTCATCTCAGGTCAGGTCACCAGGTCAAGTCAAGTGACCCCACCTCCAAAAAGTTTGCGGTCGTGCCACAGCCAAAGTGATTGAACAAACGGTTTGAAACTCACAGGATGTCATCAAGTGATAAGTACCTACAATTCATATATCTCTCATTTTTGTTATATCGGTGACCTAAGGCCAGGTTGATTTCGTGACATTATATAAGTCAATGGGGAAAAATGAAAACAGGTATAACTCCATAGGAAATGACTAAATTTGACCAATTTTCACCAGATCCACTCTTGTGCCAAACGCAAAGCCCTATGTCACATTTCTGTTCTTTGACCTCTGTCCTCTACGAGGTCAACTCGTGACCCCAAGTATGTTTTTGTCTTCAATAACTCGTAACCAAATCAAGGTAGTGTAATGGGGTTTCACAATTGTATTCGGCTTGTCGAGACGAATCAATTGATGTAAGGTTTGACCTTGACCTGACCTTGACCTGACCTTGACCTGACCTTGACCTGACCTTGACCTGACCTCAGGGCATGCCAATTTGTGGATATGACCTAGCTAGGTCACCCATTTAAGGCCAAAGGTGAGGATATGACCACATGCCCCCCCCTCCCCCCCCTGTGGCAGTGGCCATTGTGAACACTATAGTCTATATTCGACCCTTTAGTGCTGGAAAAGAACGCTGAATCATTTGCGTTGCGTAGCGGCGCGGAATTTTGTGCTTTATTTTTTAGTCTGGATAACTAGGTCCTCAAAAAATTGATTATTTTAATTTCATTCATTCAAAAATTCAATGCAGCCCAAGGGCACCAATGCAGCCACTCAAGAGATTCTTCCACCGGAAAGATAGAAGGAATTTCGCCGCAGTGGCACAAAAATGTTTATTTTTCTACTTTTTAGCAGAATTTTAACAGCTTGGGTCCAGTTGCTTACCAGATTCAAATACGTTTCATGGATTTCCAACCATGAACCACATTATAAAAAAGTCCAAACGGCGGGCACTATGGTTTCGTTCGCGACGAAAAACGATAGTCAACACACATCCTGACATCGATGATTTATCAGGACGTACGTATGTAATATTCGCCGCGAAGCGTCGCGTTTTTTGTCTCTAAATTGTACACCATTTCGAATAAAATAGGTGGGTTTTCAGCAATTTGATGGGGGCACCAGGGCATTGGTGCCCCGCCTCCTCCTGGATTCAAGGGTGCCCGATGCCCGGTTCCCCCGGCGGATGCCCCGGTGTTTGTTTTGTTGTTGTTGGGGGGGGGGGGGGCAAATCCAGTGGCGTATTTCCAAAAAGTTGTTGAGCGGGTGTGGGGGGTTAGCAGGCCGTCAGCCGTCAGCAAGAAAGTTGTTGACATGGGGGGGGGGGTAGGGGGTAGGGGGGGGGGGGGGGGGGGGGGGGAGGGGGGGGGGGGGTAGGCAGGGGCGTCGCCGATAATTTTTGAGTGGGGGTCGGCTGAAATGACGAAAAAAATGTACCCCCATTTGTATGCGTGTATTTAAGCCTTTGCAGCAATTTTGAATGTGGTTTTCATGTTATAGTAGATACTTGTTAGCCGCCAAGCGGCGCGAAATTGTACGGGTTTGCCTGATAAAACCCATAAATATGGGCGATGGGCCTTGTAGAGGATAAGAAGCTAAAAATGCTATTCATTCAATTCACCGTTACAACGAACCGAGGACGATGACGATGGCTGCATTATGACGACTGCCACCGACGTGACGCCGCGAAGTAACGTGAAAATATTAATTTTAGGTCGTGGAAAACGAAATTTTAATATTGGACACAGACCGTGAGTGGAGCCAAGCCTCAGGCAACTCCTATTCCTGGTAGCACATCTCGGTATGATGAAAAATATTGAAATTAAGGTAGTTTTTTCATATACATACCTATTCCTCGGATAGTCAATCACGATGACGGGTGGCAGTCAGCGCTCAATAGTACATATTATAATAATAACTGTACACATGTACCGAACTGTAACAAGCAACTGGTAACAGTGCAATAGTTCGAAAGCTGCAAGAGCCAGAACGACTTCTCCGCGCACAAATGGTCCCTGTGTATCCGGAGAAGCCTGGGGCGAGATGGCTTGGGGAGATGGTCCTGACCTGGTCCCACTACTAGCTCTTCGGTCCAGAAAGTTGGGCACCGCTGGGTCAGCTTCCGGGTGCCGATGTCCGTGTTTTTGCGCGAAGCGGCGCGAAATTTGCAAGTTTTTAAATGTGGATAGATGGATTTTGACTGCTGCAAAGGCAATTTTTACAACTGTACGTCCGACCATTGGGGTGGGGGTGGGGGGGGGGGGGGGACAAATCATAGTTTCAGGACCTTTGGGGGAATGGCCCATTGTCCCCTCCCCCCTGGATCCGCTCCTGCCCCCTCTGTTCCACCGCCTATGGAAGCGGATCCCGATTCCCTCAGGCTGGCCTCAGGCGACCAGAGTGTCCCCTCAGGCGGCCAGAGTGCCCCCTCAGGCGGCCAGAGTGCCCCATCAGGCTGCCAGAGTGCCCCTCAGGCTGCCAGAGTGCCACCTCAGGCGGCCAGAGTGCTTCCTCAGGCGGCCAGAGTGCCCCTCAGGCGGTCAGGGTGCCCTGATAATAGCCGTGAATGTTCTGCGTATAGTGACCTTTTGTGACCTGACCTTGACCTTGACCTTTGCCAACAATCTAATTTTAGCTCATGCGGGATGTGTATTATACCTTTGGGAGGATTCTGGGTGATCATGGTCGCATCAAAGGCTCGGATGGGAAGTATGATCCATCAAGTCAAATGCCTCCATTTTGACCTTTGACCCGACCTTGACCTGATATGTGACCTCAATTCGAAAATTTCGAGTATGATTTAGATGCGTCTTATTGAGAACTTTCGAATGCCGCGTTGGGCGTCTCGCTGCGATCATTGGTTCGGGAGATAACGAGGAGGGGGCAATATGTCCCCCCGGTCAATGGTGTTCTGCCCCGGTCAAGCGCGCGCGCGTAGCCCTGGTCAAGCACGGGTAAATGAAGCACTAATACTGAATGTTTCGAGGCCCTAAAACATTCATCTTCAATCATGCCAGGTACAATGCCAGGCATCAACATCACTTGGCATTCAGTAGCCGTGTTCAAGAAAACATGTGTACGGTGTGTACAGTGTGTTTCACCCTATTATCGCACAAAGTGCTCTCAAAGGTAGAATGCATCTCCCGCACAAGCAAAAGTGAAATTGTAAGCAAAGATCAAGGTCAATGTCAGATCACAAACTGCTATCTCAGAATTTTAAGTTCTTTTGAAATTCAAAATCTTGAGAAATCCAAATACATTTTTTTTAAACAAAATTTTCAAGAAAAAAACAGAATTATCCAAAAACCGGAATATATGTGATCGAGACGTGTGCGGTGAATATGTGTACCAAATTTGAAGTCGATATCTTTATAAATGACGGAGTTATGACCTTTAAATGACACAAATCGACCACCTCTCACCGCATAAAAAACGCATTTCAATTTTTTTTTAAACTTCTATTTATATGGAACAAACTAAATAGGTCATTTTACGCGTTCTAGACGAAAAACAAACCCATAAACATGTGTTACAACGCCTAATGACCGTAATCTGCAGTTTGACCTCGTGACCTCGGATGACCTTGACCTGACCCAAGGTCATAAACAGCTTAGAAAGGTACTTAGAAGTGTCAGACACACGAATCATACCGATTTATCGACAGCTTATGCGTTTAATATCGCAATTTTGCGCGCCAATTCCATCCATCGAGACCTTTTGACACGGTCAAACATTTTGTACTTGACCTGACCTGTGACGTCATCGGTGACCCCGAGGTCAACAATATTATGTTTCCCTCGATAAATTTCCCAGGGCTATCGAATTCCGTTTGAATTTGTACATTCGGTCCAGTAGTTCCGGAGATCCGAGGGGGTTGGGGGCAAAAAATAGCCCCCCCCCCCCCCAGTAAGGCGCGTTATGAAATATACCCCAGTAACTCGCGGGTTAAGAGACTATCATTTCCGTTCCTTTGACGTTTTGTATTTTGATATGGGCATCAAAACTCGATTTTCTACAATTAAAAAATGGACCCGTCCCCACTATCAAAAATTGGTGGCGCCGCCCCTGATGTTCAGTTGTAGTTGTTCGCAAAAATCGGCACGAGTATATTCAATATGGCATCCGAGAAATGTCTGCATGAACTCCGATGGACCTGGCTCTGGGTCACGTTGTCAGTTGTCAGTTGTCACAGTCAATCAACAACCAGTCTGTCGCAATGCCTCTATTATTAGGGAACAATGCACCGAAACGATGCAACAGCTGCCTTCATGTTCGCGTGCGGTGCTGTATATTTCATCGTCTATTACGCTCTTGTTGCACCATTTTTCCAGGTATTTAGTGCTGAATAATAGTGCTGAATAGTGAATATATTTCACTAGAACCTAGGCACATATACCACTCGATTCAGCACCAGCAGCTTGACGATATATATATATATATATATATATATATATATATATATATATGAAACATAGGGTGTTAAATCTACTACGAACCTCATTGCATGCCTACGGTTTACGGTTTATAACTGGATGATGTGGCAGTCGTGCCCCAGGGGCAAGGGCGCCGCCACTTCCCGAAAGTTGGGGGGGGGGGGGGGGGGGGGGGGGGGGTTCTGAAGTCGATTCTTTCCATGCAACGCCCAATAGGTCTAATGTAAAAATGTAAAATGTTTGGGGGACGTGCCCCCCCCCCCTCCCCGTCTCCGACACCCAAACCAAACATGGGGGGGGAGGGGTGGCCATATCTTACCCGATGGGGTGGGGATGTTTTTTTGCATTTTTTACGAAAACGTCTCTAAAATATTTGCTCGATGAAATAGAAGATGCATGTTTTAGCTATTTAAAAGAGCAAATGTCTACAGATTGTTCTCACAGATATGGTGTTCCTTCACCGTAGTTTGTCATCGAACACTAGCTCCGAAGTTAGGGTGGCCGTCTAGCCCCACTCTCCCCAATATATGCTTCGGATTTTGGTTATTATGTTTTTTTTTCTCTCATATAACACAGTTAATTTGCCTTCCTTCGACACTTGGTTTTAAACAGATGTCCTGCTGGTGCTTATAACGGTTGCCGATGAGTGAGTAGGTAACGAAACCGTTGATAAGGAGGTTCACTTCTACCTTAACTATTTTCGGTATTATTTCGAAAGACTTTGCAGGTGCTAATGATACGTTAACAGTTGTACAAATATCCTGGTGGTGATAAGTTGTCGATATAAGCTACCGATAAATTCGGGTCTGCGATACGCAGCTTGTTTTTTTTCTTCTCTCAAATATCAGAACAACTACAGGGTGTTTCATAATGCATCTCAATTTTAACATTGTTATTATATACAGATCAAATGTTTTCTTTTTGCGTTTCATGTTGGGCTTCTACACATCTAAACATCTGGACATTTTCTTTTTTAAGTCAGATTTTTCCTATCTACAGGGTGTTGCATGAAGAATGTCAATTTTAAAATCGAAAGTACAAGTAGTAAAAATAGTCGGAGCACGTGGAAATTTACAAGTATTGTTGGAAATTGTTGGACATTTTGATTTCCAACACATGACATATAGCCTTCACACATGAGCCAGTACACACATAAGAGGTGAAGAAGCCAGACCTCCTTGCGCCCGCCCGACGGCAAATACGCGATATTCCAAATAGCCCTGATAAAAATGCCCCCTCCTGGACTAAATCCTGGGTACGCCACTGGGCATGGATGATCTTCAAATTCAGAAATTTGTGGTCAAATCGAAGTTGAAGTGAAACTTTTGGCTATACTTTATATTCAGCACATGACATATGGTCAGAATATCGCAACTGAGAGGTTCATCCTAAGATTCGTAACCAAAAGGGCTAAAGTTCGACCCCAAACCCATCTGGAACCTGGCTGAAGCTCCGCAGGCGAGTGTTCTGTCGTCTGACTGACTATCCGTGGACCGCCGTGGAACTGACTGACCATCCGTGGAGCCCATGTCTATCACAACTATGCTACTAGTTTTGTTGTCAAACGACCCTTGCGAAGCTAAGCAAGGCATCCTGTTATGTCTGGAGTAGTGCCTTTCATGGGACACATTTTCAGCCTCCATCCCATTCCAGCCCATTCAGCCAGACCCAAACCCGTTCCAATCCAAATCCAAATCCGAATTCATAATTGATGGGGCTCCCATTCCAACCCGTTTCAGCATATTTCACTTTGTGTGGTGCTAAAAAATGATATGGTCTGTCCCAAACCCGTTCCAACACGGGTACAACACGTTACATTTCCAAAAATGGCCCCATTCCCATCCATTTCCATCCCATTCCATGGGTTCCATGGGGATTTCCATTCCATTAAGGGCTCTAATCTGGAGTCTGGACCGGCCGCAGGCTGTACGGGAGCTGGCTGACTCCATAGACCACGAAGAAGCGATCCGGGACATATGCCATCTTCTTTGAAATGCCCGTAAAGTGCATTGGACTTTGGCATGCTGCTGTGGAACCGTTTTATTAGATAGGGAAAATATCATCACAAAATGCAAATGTCCACATATTCAACTTCGATTTCAACCCAAATTTCTGAATTTGAAGATCATCCATGCCTACTGCTATTTGGAATATGGCGTATTTTGCCGTTGGGCGGGCGCGAGGAGGGTAGTCTGGCATCTTCACCTCCCATCTTGCACTGGCTGTGTGAAGGCTATGCCACGTGTTGGACATCAAAATGTCCAATAATTTCCAATAATGTCCAACACTACTACTTGTAAATTTGCACGAGCTCCGACTATGTTTACTAGTTGTACTTTCGATTTTAAAATTGACATTCTTTATGAAACACCCTGTAGCAAAACGGTTCCACGATAGCACACCTAAGTTCAATGCACTTTCAATGGCTTTTCAACGGAAATGGCGCGTGGCCCGGGTCGCTTCTTCGGGGTCTTCGGAGTTAGCCAACTCTTGTGCAGCCTTCAGCCGGTCCAGGCTTAACAGGATGACTTTCTTGGCTCCGCCAGGGTCACGGACAACAAAGAGGTAGGGTATACATGGGCTTCTGGCGGTCCACAGCCAGTCAGTCAGACGACAGATCACTTGCCTGCGAAGCTTCAGCCAGGTTCCAGATGGGTTTAGCCGCACTAGCGGATCCAGGGGGGGGGGGGGGGGGGGAGGGAGGGAGGGGAGCATGGTGGCCATGCTCCCCTAAACCGACTGCAATCGGCACAACATTGACACATTTCCTGATATAGAAGACAATCTAAGCAAATTGTACTAAGGGAGTTTGTTTTAAATCAGCTATCGATGCAAAAGCAAGCGAAATCCGATGAGTTTTCAGAATTGTGTGAATTTTTGTTTAGAATCCCCCCCCCCCCAAAAAAAAAACACCCGTGTCCCCCTTCCCCAACACCGTTCTGGATCCGCCAATGGGTTTAGTGGTCGAACTTGACCTCATTGGTTACGAATCCTTGGGACGAACCTCCCCAATGTGGTATTACCTCGCGTGCGCCAAACACCCGTGAGGTTTCTCGTCAACGTACTGGACGAATTTACATTTGACTCGGCCGGCCCGGCCGTACAGACGCTTTTTGGAAGCTAATCACTTTGCAACCACTGCTCCGATTAAGATCGGGTTTTCACCTTTGGATAGGTCTATCAAATCAATTGTGTTTTTGGTATGGTACGTTTTGATAGGGGTGGTACCACAGCGCGTGGCACGCGCAAAAGTGGGGTAGGTCAAATCACTGATTTTAGAGGAAAATCGCGCCTAATGATAGAATCCATTCACCAAATTGGACCACATTTGGCGTACGCTAAGAGCCATTGATGCCCCATATGATGCATGCCTAATTTAAACTTAAGGCTTTAGCGCACGTGAGCACGTGGAAAAAATAAGGGTGTCGAGTTACACCCCTTTGATGTATCTCCAAAACTACTGAGCCGATTATGGCGAAATTTGGTGTGCTGCTCCCGACTGACATCCTAGCAATATTCCACAAACAAGCTGAATCGGAAGTTGCATGGCACGTGCGCACGTGCGGACCCCTTTTGTATATCTTCGAAACTACTGGACCTATTGAGCTAAAATTTTGCATGTAGGTTAGGACATGGCTATTAACTGCTTTAAATGTACCGAGGCATACATCAATATGCACGTTCGCACGTGCGCCATCGTATTCAGAGCTCGGAAACTAATGTACATATCGAGGTGAAAATTTGCATACATGCTAAGGAAGGGCTGTTAGGAGGTTTACGTTTTGCGGAACTTTTTGAGTCACTATGCACGTGTGCACTGCGCACGTGCGGACCACTTCTATATCTCTGAAACTACCTGCCCGATCCAGCTGAACGTTCCTATGCATACTAGGGTATAACCACGGTAAAACTATTGAACGTTTTACTCATCATTGGGACACGGTCAATGCGCACGTGTGCTCCCGTGCCGTTTCTATTTCAAACCTGTTTTAGCTTTACCAGAGCGCGCCCGCTCGGTCATCGCCGAAAAAGGCGTTTTACTGGTTCTAGGTAGGTACCTATATATCATGTGCTGAATATAAAACCTAGCTGAAGCTTTCGTTTTAACTTCGATTTCGCCCACAATTTCTGAATTGAAAAATCGTCCACGTCTACTGCAGACTGGTTATTGATTCAACTTTTTTGGAACGATTCAATCATGATTCATTTTGGAATCTGAATGATTCAATCACCGTTCGATTCACGGATACAATTTTGAGAAATGATTCCTTCTGATTCAAAGAATCAAAACAAATATTTTAACCGATTCACGTTTGATTCAACATTTAAATATATGCGGTGAATTTGTGTCAAATCAATAAAAATGGAAACATTCATATATACGATCATTGAAACATTGTTACAGCAATAGTATTTCAGTATAAATGCATGTAGCCACTGGGACTGCATGTATTTGCACAATTTACCAGTGTACTTGAATCGTTAAATCTTTTGATTCAATCAGCCTTGATTTGATGCGGGTTTTGATTCAATCACGATTCATGAATCAAAAGATCTGGTGGTGAATCAATTGTTTTGATTCAATGAATCTTGATTTAACTATTCCAATCGATTAAATCAGTGTTGAATCAATAACCAGTCTGGTCTACTGATACTAAAAATATGTCCTATTTTGCCGTTGAGCGTAAGGAGGCCAGCCTGGCATTTTCAACCCTCAGCTCTCACTGGCTGTGTGAAGGCTACGACACGTGTAGGAAATCAAAATGTCTAACAATTGCCAACAATACTTGTAAAATAGCACGTGCTTCGCTTCCTACTTTCGATTTTAAAATTGACATTCTGTATGAATCACCCTGCATAATGAGTTAGGAAAATGAGAGGAATGGTTCGATTAAGAAAATCCTCTTCTACAATTATGTCAGAACAGAAACCCGAATTTATTTTAGTAGACATACTTTTTAAACATTTGAGGAGGAAAAGAGTCAATAACCCCTTCGTTAACTGTCGCTATAATAACACCTAAAAATTCAATAAAATATCAGACTTGTAACTGTTGCAAACATTGAGTTGGGAATTAAGATGACTGGTCCGCGGACGGTTTGCCCCCCCCCCCCCATCCCAAAATAGGTACCTTCCACCGCCACTGCCGAGCACTCGGAAAACCAGCTCGGCGTTTCCGGGAGCCTTTTGACGCACTGCGGAAACCGCAGAACAGCTGCCGACGGCGACACTTCTGACCCGGAAGATGCAACAACGCCCACATAGCGGTTACCAAATTGGAAGCGTCCTCGACCAAATGACGTCAACTCGGCGCGCCGGCGCTGGTCTTACGTACTTCCGACTGATAGGAAACTTCAAACACGGTCACTGCCAATGTGTCATGGCTCAACTTACGATAATTAATCATCATACACATTTGTTAGGCTTTCATACATTATTTAGGCTTCATTTCTTTAAAAAAAGATGAGTTTGGTACTATTTGAAAAGAAGTAAATTTGTAATGACCTGGGACAAGCTTTACTTATTCAACTCTAAATACACATCTCATGAATAAGTGCAGACAAAACTTTAACTATCATGCGAAATTGCATAGCGCTAAGTACGTTTTTTTTTCTCTCGTGAAAATGCCATAAAAATTATCGAGGAGAAAATATCCCTCCGTGTGTGAGTAGCTCTCCGTGTGAATGGATTGGATTAATGGATTTGTAGGTAGGTAGGGGAGACTGGGGGAACACCCAACTATGGGAAAAAACGAAATTGTCAATTACGCTTAATCTCGTGAGAGGTGCCGGCATCTGCTGACAGTTCCAGAAGGGTTATGCTAGAAATGGTATGTTGCTGCCGAAATCGCGCCGGCATTGCCATTTACTGAGATACAGCGCGGTTGGAGCGCTTTTCCGGGTACGTAAAAATAAACCAGGTGCTATTTTAGAGGGCTATAATTGTTCGTTGGTGCATGCTACTTGGATATTAATAATTGTGCCGGCATCTGCAATGTATAAGGATAACTCAAATATGAGATTAAGATATTTGGTCTCACGGTTAAAAGAAACAGTTCACCTTTAACATGGGGTTTTGAGTTGAGATAGCCAAGTTGTAGTCCATGCTCGAAAATTAACTTGAGAAGCTTTCGCATCTTCATAGAAACCCCTTAATTAATTCAAATTTGTTTACCGGAGTCATAGAAGCCGGGACGAGTATCCGTCGTGGGCTCCCATCGCTGATTGGCTGATTTGATGTATGATTATGACGTATGACTTGGAGAATAAGTATTATAAACATTGCAATATATAGCGCTGGACAAGAACATGCTGTTTCAGTACCTTGTTCCCTTCATTGCACGAATGAACTTTGAGAGGTATTATATAATACCTCCCGGGGCCGGGAAAAGGTTTGTTTAAGTCCGAGGTCAGCCTGACATATTTTTGCACGAGCCCGTAGGGCGAGTGCAAAAATGTTCAGGATGTTGGAGAGCAAAAATGTTCAGGATGACCGAGGACTTAAACAAACTGCCGGCCCAAGGGAGGTATTTATTTTACCATATGCCGTTTATATACTGTGTTCTTTTACCGATTGGATCTATTGAACTTCAAGTATTTAACCCTCGCCCTACGGGAGTTTTTTTTTACCTTTGCACTACGGGGCCTGACAGGCCCCCTGTTAACTTCTAAACCAAGCAACTTAGAGAAATGCGGTAAGAATCAGCATGTTGCCTGTCATGAGAGGAATCTAACAGTATGCGATTTTTAGGTTTTACCTAAACGGGTGACCTTCCAGGTCAAGTGAATGACCTCGGATTTACCACGTCCAGAACAGCGATTTTGCTCTTCAGAAAACCTCAAAATTAGAAATTGATAAATGTAAATAAAAAGGCACGTTACTAGACCAGTTTTAGCTCAGAAATACAGAAAAGGTAATTATTTGTTCGTATCTTGTAAAAAAGTTTTTTTTTAAATGACGTCATCAGTTTCTTACACTTAGGGAGCCATCACTCAGTCAAAAATGAAGACATTGCTTTGAAATTTGGTATGGATATTGTCCATACTCAGTTCTCTCACATATATTCCGGTTTTCCTAACACTTTTGAACATTTTGATTTTGTGGGGATTTTTCCAAAAAATCAGTTTTTGTTTATTTCAGGGGTCAAAAACCCAAAATTTTGCAAATCCGAGATTGCCATTTTGTATCTTTGATGAATTGTGTTTGCAATTTGCTTTAAAACTCTGTTTTCTACGATTTTTCAAATATTTATATTTTTTACCAACATGACGTCATCAAAACATGATTATCTCCCAAACAACTTAACAAATTTCAATTAAAGTTTTACAGCATACGTATAATTGTTGTAAACTCAGCTGTCGGAAATTTCAACAAGATGCGCCGCATGTGTAAAAAGTTATTCAAGAAAAACCTCAGGGGGGGGGGGGGGGGGGCTGTCAGGCGATGGCGAGGGTTAATCAGCCTATTAGGTACGAATGTGAACCTAGCGCGAGGCAGTGCGGGCGGGGGCTGCGGCCCGTCTGGAGCGCCGGGGAGGTACCCCACAGCTCTCCCCGGCCGGGGCGGTAACCCCCAGACCTCCCCGGAGCCGGGACATTTGTACCGACGTTACTGGCACCTTTCTGGCTTGGCCAGGCGGGCTGCAAAGCACACACACACACACACACATACACACACACACACACACACACACACACACACACACACACACACACACACAAACACACACACACACACACACACACACACACACACACACACACACACACACACACACGCACACGCACACGCACACGCACACGCACACGCACACGCACACGCACACGCACACGCACACGCACACGCACACGCACACGCACACGCACACGCACACGCACACGCACACGCACACGCACACGCACACGCGCACGCGCACGCACACGCACACGCGCACACACACACACACACACACACACACACACACACACACACACACACACACACACACACACACACACACACACACACACACACATACACACACACACACACACACACACACACACATACCCACACACCCACACACCCACACACCCACACACCCACACACCCACACACCCACACACCCACACACCCACACACCCACACACCCACACACCCACACACCCACACACCCACACACCCACACACCCACACACCCACACACCCACACACCCACACACCCACACACGCACACGCACACGCACACGCACACGCACACGCACACGCACACATACAGAGACAGACAGACACACAGCACAAACACATATACACACAGCACAGCCACATATACAACATACACAGACACACATACACACAGACACACATACACACATACACAGATGCACAGATACACAGATACACAGACACTGACAAACGGACACAGACCTCAGGCACACGCATGAGTCCATCGGTCGAGTAGTGCCGTCGTTTGCGGCGCGGTGTGCTGTGAGATCCGTTCGCCGCCGCCGCTGCCGCTGCTGCTGCCGTCGTTCGCCGTTGCCGGTGCCGTCGCCGCCGTCGCTGCTGAATCGCTTGGTCACCTTTCTACTGCTCAGTGTTGTGATTGCTCGTCCATTATAAACAATATTGGCAAGGAGGGCGGTTTTATTGCTTGTTCGCATATGTATGTTGTTTAGTGAGTAGGTTGTTTGGTGAATATTTTGTTAGTTTTAGTTTCGTTTTTTAAGTTTTTGACACTTTTTTGTTTAGTTTCGTTTTCATGATTCGTGTTCGATGATTGGCTTTGATGGAATGTTTATGGCAAGCTCTAGTAGAGGGTGTCTACGAGCGGTTACGTAATCTGTTGCATGTAATTATGTCGCAATAAAAGAAGAAAAAAGAGAAGAAAAAAACTATTAGGTACGCACTGTGACATTCGTATATCAAGGCCTTTTTCTCTGCATTTAGGTTTTCGAATGTCCAATAATAAAGACCTCCAAACAAAGCGAAACACGATAAGAGAGAAGAAGAAAGACAATAGAATCCAGTCGCGATTCAGATACTCTACTGTGAGGAAAAATCATGGAGCAACGGATCAAACTACTTCAAGAACACTGCAAAGAACAGAACAGTGTCAATCTTCTGGAGTGGTGCAAAACGAAACTCACCTTACTCGTGTGCCCTTCTATCGATTGAAGCAAGTAAGGATAATAGCGGGCACTATGAAGCGATCTCCTTTCATTGCATGCTTTCAGTTGCCAACCACTTCCAAAAGAATCACAATCTGTGCCCATAATAAAGATGATTACGCATACAGTAGACAAGTATGATTACGCAGTGCTATGAATTCTCTGCACACGATTTCGTTTTGCCGTATGTTATTGGCGTCATATATCCGAATAATATGCGCATCAATATGTAGGTGTGTTGTATTTAATACAATAAATAGGTACGTATGTGACAGTGCAACAATGTTTTAAGGCGAGTCACAGGGTTTATTCGACAAATCCAGTAATCATAAATATAGCAAAGTTGTATATGTGATTTTGACACTTCCGCTCTGAATATTCTGTCTGGGAAAATAATTATCTGGGAAACTAAAAATTCCCCGGGCCAAATCGTTTCCCAGATACCTTCAACACTAGCCTCAGCGGGCCGAAAGCATTTCCCAAAAGCACGTGATAATGTTGAAAGGATATCTCGGCATATGGTAAATCGCTAAAATCGTCTATAAACACTTTTCTCAGCATTATTCTTAGGGAAATTATACGTCACGCACATGCAGATGTCCTGATTTCGCATTAATTCACTCCATTCAGAGGAATGCATCTGAATTGGAACCAATTAACTGACATTATAAAAAAAAATCGCGTTCATATATATTTTTATGGCTTACTAGTAACATGATAATTCATTTCTAAATTCTCTCAATCATTTTTTAGATTTTGTAAAGGTGGACTGTTTCCTTTAAGTTCTCGAGCAGCAATAGATTGAAGACATGTATCCCGGGGTAAAGTCGAAATAGCACCGAAAAATTTCGCCAATGCCGAAATTTGGTATTGGTCTTGAACAAATTGGTCTTTTGAAAGAACGTCTTTCTATTTCCTTAAACATTTTCTCCTGAATGGCATCATTCAAAAGGGACAAATGCCTTCGCAATACTCGCATATAATAAGTAAAAATGTGTCGTTTTAAATATCGCTGCGTTTGCAAGTCTTCAGCCTATTTTAGTCTGCTACTGCTTACAATGGGATTTTAAACCGTAAATACTTCGATAGAAACAGTTAAAGCTCATAAACTTTAAGTTCAAAGTAAGATAAAGGCTACTCTGACTCATTCGACATTACTCACATTTTTGGGGCAAAACCGAAATTTTACCTTTTCAGAGATTTTGATATAATGCAATTTGATCCTGTTACCTATCGGGAGGTTATTATAATTCGCAAAGGTACCTACCGTTTCTTTCTTCAGTCTAAGCCAGCTGGCAGCTTCCATCACTTAGACACACACTAGCTATTTTAATAGTATTTAAGTTGAATACTTCATAAGGTGCCACCAATGAAGGCGCCAAAGTCGGTTGTTGTATTTTTGTCTATCGGGTGGTGCGTCACAAACTCGTCACCTAAATAAGGAATATGCATCTCGACTGTTGGACAGGTGATGGTCTCTTGTAGACGCCAGTTGTAGGCGAGATTGTATATATTAGCGCTGATAATGTAGAACAAATGACCCCTCATATTGTCACCCACCTTTGGTATCGATTAGCGTAATGCGGCGTAAGCACGGGTGGAGTTTTTTTTCTCAAGAAAGTTGGTGGGACAAAATGTAATTTTGCTTGGTTGTTTTGTTTGGTTGTTTTGTTTGGTTGTTTTGTTTGGTTGTTTTGTTTGGTTGTTTTGTTTGGTTGTTTTGTTTGGTTGTTTTGTTTGGTTGTTTTGTTTGGTTGTTTTGTTTGGTTGTTTTGTTTGGTTGTTTTGTTTGGTTGTTTTGTTTGGTTGTTTTGTTTGGTTGTTTTGTTTGGTTGTTTTGTTTGGTTGTTTTGTTTGGTTGTTTTGTTTGGTTGTTTTGTTTGGTTGTTTTGTTTGGTTGTTTTGTTTGGTTGTTTTGTTTGGTTGTTTTGTTTGGTTGTTTTGTTTGGTTGTTTTGTTTGGTTGAGGTGAAAATGACCATGTTAATGCCGGATACCTCCAAATCTGACAAGAGTTGGTGGGCAAAACACAAAGTTGGTGGGGCAGTGGCCCCACCATTTGAATAGGGAACTCCACCCGTGGGCGTAGGGGAGGTCATATGACATGATATAACAGATAAAGAATACGGGCTCAGTTTCCTGCAGGAAGCCGAAACGGAGCCGAAACCAGGGCCGGAACCGGAGCCGGAACTGGAACCGGAGCCGGAACCGGATCTGTGGAACAGACGACCTGAAGCAACCAAAGGCATCTTGCGAAATGACAAACTGCACCCGTCCATTCCGTTACGCGAGTCTTGCTGGACTCGCAATAGGAACGTCACGCAATGTCTTCGCCGACAATTCATGAAGAGCATGTCGCAATTTAGAATTCGCGTGACCTATACACAGAGTCGCTTTTCCTACCCAAACTAATGCCAACCTATGTAATATAAAATGCCAACCTATATGTAAACCCTATACCGAAACCAATGTCATTGAACAAGTACCGAGCCGAAATACTGTGTTTGAGACTCTGACATCCGTCATGTCAAGTCGAGATCACTGTCGGAATTAAATACAGATAATCGGTTGCACCGGGAACCGGATCTGCTGAACAAAACGGTTAAGAGGATCTAACGCGTGTAACACTTAATATAAAACATTACGTACGTTGATGCAATAACCGAATCCTGGAGAATGTGTCGACGACCGGATCTTGTCCGACTTGATCACTGACTTTCTCTTGCACGAAACCATAATTTAATTTGTGTAGGGATGACCGATTGAAATGTCACCGTCTATTGATTTCGTCCCATGTGTTACTTCTCCCCTGCGGTCAAATCACCGCGCTTGTCCGGCGATGAAGGCTAGGTTTGACCGACCCGGACGCAAGTTTACAACCATGCTACGGAATTGGCACCGCCCGCCAGTGACCCGGACAGCGCGGGAGAGCGCGCCTCGTGCTGGCGCGGCGCGCGGTCCGCCCGCTGAGCCAACAGAGACGGCGCGCGGGCCGAGCGCGGCCGCCATGAAGGGACGGACGGGGCGCCGGGCGGCTGATGGGCAGACGGGGGCAGACGGGGCCAGCCGGGAGCCGCCGGTGTTATACCGCCGGGTACAGGTGGAGATGAGAGGAAAGAGGGCAAGGCCGGATGTGTGCTCGCTGTTCGGGTCAAGAGCGCGCCTCCACATCTGCGGCGGGCCGGCACAAGGCCGCTGGAACGGAGCCTGGGAGCGGCAGGAAAACGGCTGGGATGTGAAACAGTGATGACCGGACAACACACTCATGCCATAGTTCAACTCATGCCAGCTGGCGGGTCATTTGGAACCATAGTTCAACTCATGCCAGCTGACCGGTCATTTGGAGCCATAGTTCAACTCATGCCAGCTGACCGGTCATTTGGAGCCATAGTTCAACTCATGCCAGCTGGCCGGTCATTTGGAGCCATAGTTCAACTCATGCCAGCTGACCGGTCATTTGGAGGCGTGGTTCAACTCATGCCAGCTGACCGGTCATTTGGAGGCATAGTTCAACTCATGCCAGCTGACGGGTCATTTGGAGGCATAGTTCAACTCATGCCAGTCGACGGGTCATTTGGAGGCGTGGTTCAACTCATGCCAGCTGACGAGTCATTTGGAGCCATAGTTCAACTCATGCCAGCTGGCCGGTCATTTGGAGCATAGTTCAACTCATGCCAGCTGGCCGGTCATTTGGAGCCATAGTTCAACTCATGCCAGCTGACGGGTCATTTGGAGCCATAGTTCAACTCATGCCAGCTGACCGGTCATTTGGAGGCATAGTTCAACTCATGCCAGCTGACGGGTCATTTGGAGGCATAGTTCAACTCATGCCAGCTGACCGGTCATTTGGAGGCATAGTTCAACTCATGCCAGCTGACCGGTCATTTGGAGGCATAGTTCAACTCATGCCAGCTGACGGGTCATTTGGAGGCATAGTTCAACTCATGCCAGCTGACCGGTCATTTGGAGGCATAGTTCAACTCATGCCAGCCGACGGGTCATTTGGAGGCGTGGTTCAACTCATGCCAGCTGACCGGTCATTTGGAGGCATAGTTCAACTCATGCCAGCTGACCGGTCATTTGGAGGCATAGTTCAACTCATGCCAGCTGACGGGTCATTTGGAGGCATAGTTCAACTCATGCCAGCTGACGGGTCATTTGGAGGAATAGTTCAACTCATGCCAGCTGACGGGTCATTTGGAGGCATAGTTCAATCCATGCCAGCTGACGGGTCATTTGGAGGCGTGGTTCAACTCATGCCAGCTGACCGGTCATTTGGAGGCATAGTTCAACTCATGCCAGCTGACGGGTCATTTGGAGCCATAGTTCAACTCATGCCAGCTGACGGGTCATTTGCAGGCGTGGTCAGCCATAGTTCAACTCATGCCAGCTGACCGGTCATTTGGAGGCATAGTTCAACTCATGCCAGCCGACGGGTCATTTGGAGGAATAGTTCAACTCATGCCAGTTGACGGGTCATTTGGAGGCGTGGTTCAACTCATGCCAGCTGACCGGTCATTTGGAGGCATAGTTCAACTCATGCCAGCTGACCGGTCATTTGGAGGCATAGTTCAACTCATGCCAGCTGACGGGTCATTTGGAGGCGTGGTTCAACTCATGCCAGCTGACCGGTCATTTGGAGGCATAGTTCAACTCATGCCAGCTGACCGGTCATTTGGAGGCATAGTTCAACTCATGCCAGCTGACGGGTCATTTGGAGGCGTGGTTCAACTCATGCCAGCTGACCGGTCATTTGGAGGCATAGTTCAACTCATGCCAGCTGACCGGTCATTTGGAGGCATAGTTCAACTCATGCCAGCCGACCGGTCATTTGGAGGCATAGCTCAACTCATGCCAGCTGACCGGTCATTTGGAGGCATGGTTCAACTCATGCCAGCCGACCGGTCATTTGGAGGCATAGTTCAACTCATGCCAGCCGACCGGTCATTTGGAGGCATAGTTCAACTCATGCCAGCTGACCTCATTTGGAGGCATGGTTCAACTCATGCCAGCCGACCGGTCATTTGGAGGTTTAGTTCAACTCATGCCAGCTGACCGGTCATTTGAAGGCATAGTTCAACTCATGCCAGCTGACCGGTCATTTGGAGGAATAGTTCAACTCATGCCAGCTGACCGGTCATTTGGAGGCATAGTTCAACTCATGCCAGCTGACCGGTCATTTGGAGGCATAGTTCAACTCATGCCAGCTGACCGGTCATTTGGAGGCATAGTTCAACTCATGCCAGCTGACGGGTCATTTGGAGGCATAGTTCAACTCATGCCAGCTGGTCGGTCATTTGGAGCCATAGTTCAACTCATGCCAGCTGACCGGTCATTTGGAGGCGTGGTCAGCCATAGCTCAACTCATGCCAGCTGACCGGTCATTTGGAGGGGTGGTCAGCCATAGTTCAACTCATGCCAGCTGACCGGTCATTTGGAGGGGTGGTCAGCCATAGTTCAACTCATGCCAGCTGACGGGTCATTTGGAGGCGTGGTTCAATTCATGCCAGCTGACGGGTCATTTGGAGCCATAGTTCAACTCATGCCAGCTGACGGGTCATTTGGAGGCGTGGTCATAGCAGTCGGTAGTGCTTAGTCTCACAGCGTGTTGCGCAAACAATAACCACTTGCAATGAAACAACAACAACAAAAATCAATGAAAGAAAAGCAGACACTACTCGGTTCGGAATGTGCGAGTCACGCAAATCAACAATGGCCAGTCCTTCCTTCCGTCACTATACGACGATTCCGAAATGCCGAGAAGGAAAAAAAACATGGTCATTCATTGGTCCAACGAAACACAGCACAAATTGTGTACAGTTCAGTGATTAGGCTGAGGAAAAATGATAACAAATATTTGACTCTGCATCACGTGTCAACATCAAACATGTCCACTTCTTCGCTGGGATTTTGTTGTCATTAAAGGGAACAGTTCACCTAGAACATGGGGTTTTAACTGAGATATCAGATTTGTAGAGCAGATCGAGAAATGGGTTGTGGTGAAATAATTACCTCGCTACGCTAAGTAATTTCGTCACAGGACTAGTGAGCCCCTTTTAGAAGACTCTGTTTCGGGTCCGCGAAACTTGTTTCGGGTCCTCACAACGGTTGTTTTCGTTACAAGCAGCCTGCGTATATATGTCTAAAGTCCGTCGTTATTGTGTGCAATAGTTTCCATATCTAAGCTACCATATGCATGACGTCAGTGGCGGATCTACGGTTGGGTAAAATAAAATAGGCAATTGCCCCCCCCCCAAAAAAAAAACACACGAAATATCGGTAGGCAAACGTATGATTTTACCCCCCCCCCCCCCAACCGATCCGGCAGGTTGTGATTTTTGTCCTGGTACAGTGGCGGATAAATAATTTTTCGAAAATACGAAACAAATAGAATGTTTACATGTGATCTTAGGTCAGATCACGTGATTTTATCATGTGGCTATTTAAAATTCGGAATTTGTTTCTTGCCAGAATCGACTTCGATATATTGGCCTTCGATGGTAAGAAATTGGTGATAGGTTTTTCCACTAAATATTTTTTATTTATTTTTATTTGGCCAAAATCATGGTCTTTGGTAATAACTTTGCACACAAATATTGTGCTAGAGAGCTTAATTCAACGGCATTATATTTGCCTCGTCGAGCTGCATTCAATGATGCATAGCATGACCCCGCAGGTCATTCCATGACCTCAAGGTCACGTCCCCTGAGGTTGATTTCCCAAATGGCCTGACTTGAATATACAATAGATAATTTGTTGACATTTTTTTGTTTTACTTGGCACAGTTGAACTTTTTTTTTCTCCGGAAGACACTTTTAGCTATTTTTATGACATTCTCGTTCTGGAAATAGAGATGAGAAAAATTGATATCTTGAGGATCCACAGACGCCTCTATCAGCGAAAAATATTTAATGATGGCATTATGTGATCTTGATCACTGAGCGGAATAGGTTGGTACATGATTCAAGGGGCCTGCACCCTCCTATTCCACCTAAGAAAAATCACGAATTTTAACTGAGAACATAACGAAATCACGTGGCCTGGCCTGAGGTCACATGCCAAAATGTCGTCACTTTTCCATTCGAGTTCTCACACAAGATTACATTACATTAATATGTGGTTCATGGTGATTCTATTGATTGATAGTTTTATATAATTTCAATCATTTATAGGATATATCCCGATATATATCGCCCGAAGAAAATTAAAGCTTTGTGCGACATTAAAGAGATGCCTGAGGTTATAACTCGAAAACCGTTCGATGGTCGGGGCTGAAAATTTTACAGCGTAAATGTACGGCCCAGATAACCGCAGACAGCTAGTTCAATCGAAATGTGAGAGGTAGGATGTTATGGTTTGGTTGATCTGACGTATACTGCACCGGGTGACCTCTGGTCACGTGACCTTAAGGTCAAAGAGCGACTACAGGGCTGATGTATATCATTGAAAGAAGGTCGACGAGATAAACATAATGCCGTTTAATTGAGCTCTCTAGCGCAATTACGTGAAAAGTTATTACTAAAGACGTGCTGGTGACCATGATTTTTCCAAATACAAAAATATAAATTTTCTATTTAAAGAAACAATTATCTTTTTATCAACATCGAAGGTTTATGTATCGATGTCCATTCTGGCATGGCAACAAATCCGAATTTGAAAAGACCACATCATAAAATCACGTAATTTGACTTGAGATCACGTTTTGAAATTGCAAAATTTCAGAACCTCCAAAAATGATTATATCATAATAATATATTGTTCCTGATGATTCTGATGATTACCGAGCGGGCGCGAAGCACCCGTGAGGTTTCTCGTCAACTTACTAGACAAATTTACATTTGGCCCGGCCCGAACCGGCCCGACACGGCTCGACACGGCCGTACAGACGCTTTGCGGAAGCTAATAACTTTGCAACCATTGCTCCGATTGAGATCGGGTTTTACCATCGGATAGGTTTATCAAATACATTTCGTTTTTAGTATGGTGCGTTCTGATAGGGGTGGTACCACAGCGCGTGGTAGTTGGCACACGCAAACGTGGAAATGAACACAAATCATTCTTGATCAAAAATGGCTCTATTATGCTAAGCATGATTTTATACGACCAGTAAAACGCCTTTTTGGGCGATGACCGAGCAGGGCGCACTGGTAAAGCTAAAACAGGCTTGAAATATGAAACGGTACGGGAGCACACATGGTAGTAACACATATTCCTTTTAGTCCTTTTAGTCCTCCATAAAAATTGCCAGGCCTCCATGCATGCCAACATAAAAATTACGTTTTATTAAATTGTACATGATCTCCTTTCTTGAATCCGCCAAAAGGGAGTACGTCCTGAGCGCTGCATGCTTCAGCGTATGAAAACACGAAAGCTTAGATAAATCAAGCCATTTTTGATCAAGAATGATTTGTGTTCATTTCGACGTCTGCGGGTGCCAAGCGCTGTGGTACTACCCCTATCAGAACACACCATAACAAAATCAAAATTGATTTGATGGTCCTAGCCAATGGTGAAAACCCGATCTCAATCGGAGCAGTGGTTGCCAAGCTCTAATTTTCGCGGGTACTACGCGCTGCTTCCGAAAAGCTTCTGTATGGCCGGTTCGGGCCGGTTTGGGCCGGGTTAAATGTAAATTTGTCTTGTAAGTTGACGAGAAACATCACGAGCGCTTGGTGCCCGCTCGGTAACAACTGAATTTGTATGTAGTTTGTCCCAGGGAAACAATAGATACCGCTCGGTTACCGCCGATTAAGGCGTTTTACTGGTTTAGATGGGAGATATTGTCCGCTGAAAATATTGCTGAGTAATGTTTTGCTTGACATTACAAAGCTTCCCGAGGCTTTAACTCAAAAACCATTTGACGGACGAGGCTGAAAAGTTCACAGCGTGAATCAACAGCCCAGATAACCCCAGACACGTAGTTATTATATGAGATGTATGATGTTATTTAGAGATTGTTTTGGTCGATCTGTTCTGGAATGCCCCAATTGCCCCCCCCCCCAACGCAAAATCGGTAGGCAAATGCATATCCCTCAGCCGTTCCGAGAGGTTGTAATTTTTGTTTCGGGAAGGCAGATTTACCCGCCCCCCATCCCCCGCTCAACGACTCTTTCGTGCTGACGACCCGACGCCACCCCCCTCCCCTCGCCCGCTGAACGACTCTGCGCTGACGACCCGACACCACCACCCCCTCCCCCCCGGTCAACAACTTTTCGTTGACGAAACGGAGCGAATTTTTTTTGCCCCCCCCCCCCTCCCAACTCGAAACCTAGATCCGCCACTGCATGACGTCATACATTGCCATGAAGGAGAAAAGAGAGACATGCCCATTTTTCGACGGATATCCATCTATCGTCCAAACAAACGCCAGATTCGTTTTTTCAGCTTGAAATACCCAGCATAGCCAAATTTCAAAACAACTTTCAAGGTGACCTATTCCCTTTAAGTCATTGGCAGATCCAGAACAGTGGTTTCGGGGGGGGGGGGGGCTGCAAATTCCAAATAATTATCACACAATTCTGAAAACTCATCGGATTTCGCTTGCTTATGTATTGATAGCTGATTTAAAACAAACTTCTCTTAGTAAAAGTTTCTTAGATTGTCTTCTATATCAGGAAATGTGTCAATTTTGTGCCAATTTCAGGCGGTTTGGGGGGCCATGTCCGCCATGCCCCCCCCCCTGGATCCGCTAGTGATTTAAATGCTGGTGATTGAACAAAACTCAAATCGAAACCGGATACGACCACTTATTTTCAAAACCTTTACATACATGTTCATTTAAACAGGAAGGACTCTCAGAAACAGTCTCTGAAATGTTGTTACACCTTCTTCGTCCGACCAACAGTTTTTCCTTTTTAAGGGATCGGTTATCCTTCGTAAAAGCGTAATTTAATTTCTCCGAGCATCAAATGAGACCATCATGGATGGTTCCGCTCTCGTAATTGTCATTCCATCCCACGATTTAGTAAACCATAATTCCGTGTAATTACTCATAAAAAATACATTAATGTTATGCCAGCGCACATATCGGAGGGCTAACCTAAATGATTTGAATGCTTTCATTACACGGACAACGGCTAGAGAAGTGCTGCCAAAACCACAAAATACCTGGGTATATTTTCGGCCAAGAGATTACCTTGCTTCTTCCAGAAATATGGATCGCGGAAGGGAGCCACCATCACCCGGCGCATCATCGTCTCCCCCCCCCCGCCCCCGCCCCCATCCCCTGACACGTCGATATTACCGCAGCATAGTGGTGACGTTATGTACGCGTTCCCCGGAATCAGCGGTGCTCGCCGCCGCGCTGTCTCGCTGGTCAGTGGTGCAGCCTGTACGGCGGCGGCCTGATACGCCACAGTTGAATCAGAGCGCTGCGATACGGCCCCGTGACGCGGGGAAAACAGTGTGACGCTGCCTCCACGCCAACGCACGCCGCCGTCGCGCGCAGCCGTCACGCGCAGCCGTCACGCACTCCGCAGCCGTCCCGCAGCCGTCCCGTACGCGCCGATCACGGGGAGAACCAGGCCGCCTCGGGCACCGGTTCTCAATAATTATCAGAACCGCCTGTTTCAAAATCACCTGGAATTTCAGACGGGACAACGCGGGCCAGCCCGTCGGTTCTACGGCGGGGTCGGCCGGGACGCGGTCAGAGCTCAGAGGTGACGCGGTGACGGAGCGTGTCGACGCAGGTTTCACTGATGACGGGTCGCAGATGACGGCGGCGGCGGCACGCGCTGGACAGTTCCGCGGCACGCCGCCCGGTGACGTCACCGGCTGATCACAGTGACGTCACCGGGCCGATCAGGGAGACGCACCGAGAGCGATCACACGCGTCAGCAATGTCCAGAGCAGCCGCGCATACAGGGGGAGGGGGGGGGGGGGGGGCGATTTCGAAATTTTGTTAAAATAATAATATAAAAAGCGAAAATGGGGGCATCCTCAAAATTAAATGGGCCAAATCCGGGGAGTTTTACAATGGGGTTGGGGTAGATATTAGGGGGGGGGGGGGGCTCCGATTTGAGATTTTCCAGATCATTCCTATTCATTTTCAGCTAATGGTGCCTATGACGGGCAAGGGGCCCTTGACTGGTACCGGGGCCTCCTGTCTGGTACTGGGGCCTCCTGCCTGGTACCGGGGCCCTTGACTGGTACCGGGGGCCTCCTGTCTGGTACCGGGAGGAGGGGCGGCGCCAACAAATTTTACCTGGGGGGAAGTCGCAGGAGGGCCTCCTCCCCCAGGGGGGGAGGGGGGCTCCTCTCCTCCTTCGGCGGGCGGCCTCCTTCTACTACCGTTGGGCCTCCTGTCTAGTACCGGGGACGGGGACTCCTATCTAGTACCGGGGGCATCCTGTCTAGTACCGGGGCATCATGTCTAGTAACGGGGGCCTCATGTCTAGCACCGGGGGCCTCCTGTCTAGTACCGGGGGCACCCATGTCTAGTACCTGGGGCCTCTTGCCTGGCACCGGGGGCCTCCTAAGTATGAGGGGGGGCTCCTGTCTAGTACCGGGGGCCTCCCATCTAGTACCGGGGTCTCCTGTCTAGTACCGGGTTTCCTATCTAGTACCGGGGCCTCCTGTCTGGTACCGGGGCCTCCTGTCTGGTACCGGGGCCCTTGACTGGTACCGGGGGCCTCCTGTCTGGTACCGGGAGCAGGGGCGGCGCCACCAAATTTTACCTGGGGGAAGTCGCAGGAGGGTCTCCTCCCCCAGGGGGGGGGGGGGGGGACTCCTCTCCTCCTTCGGCGGGCGGCCTCCTTCTACTACCGTTGGGTCTCCGTTCTAGTACCGGGGACGGGGACTCCTATCTAGTACCGGGGGCCTCCTGTCTAGTACCGGGGGCATCCATGTCTAGTACCTGGGGCCTCTTGCCTGGCACCGGGGGCCTCCTAAGTATGAGGGGGCTCCTGTCTAGTACCGGGGGCCTCCTGTCTTGTACCGTGGACCTCCTATCTAGTACAGGGGTCCCCTGTCTAGTACCGGGGGGCCTCCCATCTAGTACCGGGGTCTCCTGTCTAGTACGGGGTTTCCTATCTAGTACCTGGGCCTCCTGTCTAGTACCGGGGGCCTCATGTCTAGTACCAGGGGCCTCCTGTCTAGTACCAGGGGCCTCCTGTCTAGTACCGGGGGCCTCCTGTCTAGTACCAGGAGCCTCCTGTCTAGTACCGGGAGCCTCCTATCTAGTACCGGGAGCCTCCTGTCTAGTACCGGGAGCCTCCTGTCTAGTACCAGGAGCCTCCTGTCTAGTACCGGGGCCTCCTGTCTAGTACCGGGAGCCTCCTATCTAGTACCGGGGCCTCCTGTCTAGTACCGGGGGCCTCTTGTCTAGCACCGGGGGGCTCCTGTGTAGTACCGGGGCCTCCTGTCTAGTACCGGGGCCTCATGTCTAGTACGGGGTTTCCATTCTAGTCCCTGGGCCTCCTGTCTAGTACCGGGGCCTCCTGTCTAGTACCGGGGCCGCCTGTCTATGTACGGAGTTTCCAGTCTAGTCCCTGGGCCTCCTGTCTAGTACCGGGGCCTCCTGTCTTGTACCGGGGCCTCCTGTCTAGTACCGGGGCCTCCTGTCTAGTACCGGGGTCTCCTGTCTAGTACCGGGGGCCTCCTGTCTAGCACCGGGAGCCTCCCATCTAGTACCGGGAGCCTCCTGTCTAGTACCGGGGGCCTCATGTCTAGTACCTGGGCCTCCTGTCTAGTACCGGGGCCTAATGTCTAGTCCCTGGGCCTCCTGTCTAGTACCGGGGCCTCCTGTCTAGTACCGGGGCCTCCTGTCTAGTACCGGGGCCTCTTGTCTAGTACCGGGGGCCTCCTGTCTAGTCCCTGGGCCTCCTGTCTAGTACCGGGGCCTCCTGTCTAGTACCGGGGCCTCCTGTCTAGTACCGGGGGCCTCATGTCTAGTACCGGGGGCCTCCTGTCTAGTACCGGGAGCCTCCTATCTAGTACCGGAAGCCTCCTGTCTAGTACCGGGAGCCTCCTATCTAGTACCGGGAGCCTCCTGTCTAGTACCGGGAGCCTCCTGTCTATTACCGGGAGCCTCCTATCTAGTACCGGGGGCCTCCTGTCTAGTACCGGGGGCATCCATGTCTAGTACCTGGGGCCTCTTGCCTGGCACCGGGGGTCTCCTAAGTATGAGGGGGGCTCCTGTCTAGTACCGGGGGCCTCCTGTCTTGTACCGTGGACCTCCTATCCAGTACAGGGGTATCCTGTCTAGTACCGGGGGGCCTCCCATCGAGTACCGGGGTCTCCTGTCTAGTACGGGGTTTCCTATCTAGTACCTGGGCCTCCTGTCTAGTACCGGGGGCCTCCTGTCTAGTACCGGGGGCCTCATGTCTAGTACCAGGGGCCTCCTGTCTAGTACCAGGGGCCTCCTGTCTAGTACCTAGTCCTCCTGTCTAGTACCGGGGGCCTCCTGTCTAGTACCAGGAGCCTCATGTCTAGTACCAGGAGCCTCATGTCTAGTACCAGGGGCCTCCTGTCTAGTACCGGGAGCCTCCTATCTAGTACCGGGGCCTCCTGTCTAGTACCGGGGGCCTCTTGTCTAGCACCGGGAGCCTCCTGTGTAGTACCGGGCCTCCTGTCTAGTACCGGGAGCCTCCTGTCTAGTACCGGGAGCCTCCTATCTAGTACCGGGGGCCTCCTGTCTAGTACCGGGGCCTCCTGTCTAGTACCGGGAGCCTCCTATCTAGTACCGGGAGCCTCCTGTCTAGTACCGGGAGCCTCCTATCTAGTACCGGGGGCCTCCTGTCTAGTACCGGGGCCTCTTGTCTAGTACCGAGAGCCTCCTATCTAGTACCGGGGGCCTCCTGTCTAGTACCGGGAGCCTCCTGTCTAGTACCGGGAGCCTCCTATCTAGTACCGGGGACCTGCTGTCTAGTACCGGGGCCTCCTGTCTAGTACCGGAAGCCTCCTATCTAGTACCGGGGCCTCCTGTCTAGTACCGGGGCCTCCTGTCTAGTACCAGGAGCCTCCTATCTAGTACCGGGAGCCTCCTGTCTAGTACCGGGGGCCTCATGTCTAGTACCTGGGCCTCCTGTCTAGTACCGGGAGCCTCATGTCTAGTGCCGGGCCTCCTGTCTAGTACCGGGGGCCTCATGTATAGTACGGGATTTCCTGTCTAGTACCTGGGCCTCCTGTCTAGTACCGGGAGCATCATGTCTAGTACCGGGGCCTCCTGTCTAGTACCGGGAGCCTCCTATCTAGTACCGGGGGCCTCCTGTCTAGTACCGGGGCCTCCTGTCTAGTACCGGGAGCCTCCTATCTAGTACCGGGAGCCTCCTGTCTAGTACCGGGAGCCTCCTATCTAGTACCGGGGGCCTCCTGTCTAGTACCGGGGCCTCCTGTCTAGTACTGGGAGCCTCCTATCTAGTAGCGGGGGCCTCCTGTCTAGTACCGGGAGCCTCCTATCTAGTACCGGGGGCCTCCTGTCTAGTGCCGGGGCCTCCTGTCTAGTACCGGGAGCCTCCTATCTAGTACCGGGGGCCTCCTGTCTAGTACCGGGAGCCTCCTATCTAGTACCGGGAGCCTCCTGTCTAGTACCGGGGGCCTCATGTCTAGTACCTGGGCCTCCTGTCTAGTACCGGGAGCCTCATGTCTAGTACCGGGGTCTCCTGTCTAGTACGGGGTTTCCAGTCTAGTACCTGGGCCTCCTGTCTAGTACCGGGAGCATCATGTCTAGTACCGGGGGCCTCTTGTCTAGTACCGGGGGCCTCCTGTCTAGTACCGGGGGCCTCCTGTCTAGTACCGGGAGCCTCCTATCTAGTACCTGGGAGCCTCCTGTCTAGTACCGGGGGCCTCCCATCTAGTACCGGGGGCCTCCTGTCTAGTACCAGGGGTCTCCTGTCTAGTACAGGGGGCCTCCCATCTAGTACCGGGGGCTTCCTGTCTAGTACCAGGGGAAGGAATGGCACTGATATACACAGTTGTGCTTATCACTGAGTCAGGGGCGGAGTTTCCTATACACTTGGTGGGGCCACTGCCCCACCAAGATTGTTTTTTGCCCCACCAACTTTAAAAGAAGCTGGAGCTGGCCAATATACTTGCACAAGTAACATTAACTACTTCTGACATCTTTAAAAAGTTAAACACATTCAATCGGAGGAAGGGCTGCTATTGCTATATCTTTAACATTTATATATACACAAATTAGGGGATGATTTATAATTTCATAAATGTATAACATAAGCACAATATGGTACTAGCAACTTCACCATTTGCATCAGAAATTCTATCATGTTTGGAGCATCTGAAGAAGAAAAAAATCATATGTTCATAACAGTCTGCTCTGCGTATGACTTATTATGGTGATTGGTGGGGTTGCACGGTGCGTTGGCAATAACCAATTACCAATATTCACGCTTAGAGTATGGGTTATGTGATATGTCACTGATAAGATAGAAGGTACCTCAACTTTCCCCAACACCAAATTGGGTGCATTTGTTTCAAATATAGAGTATGATTGCGTCGTGATTATATCAGACTTTGTTCTGTAATCCTCTTTGCAATTGGAGACGGAGAGCCGATGCTTAGAATGAATAGTTGTACGTTAGTACAATCTTACACCACCAGGGCGGCGCTGGTGTCGCTAATGTATTGAGATAGGGCAAACTCCTCGCGCTCCGCACCGCTCTTGTTTAGCTAATTGTAGAGAACGAACATCAGCATCGTTTTTCTGGGTCCTCAGAGCAAAGGATAATCATAGGGCCGTTTTGAATCTTGACTAGTGACTAGAGCCCTTTATGGTAAACATTTTCAGCCCCCATCCCGTTCCAGCCAATTCAGCCAGACCCAAACCCGTTCCAATCCGAATTCATAATTGATGGGCCTCCCATTCTCACCCGTTTCAGCATATTTAACTTTTTGTGGTGCTAAACAGTGATATGGTCTGTCCCAAACCCGTTCTAACCCGTTCATTTCCCAAAAGTTTGCCCCATTCCCATCAGGCCACCCATTCCCGTCCCGTTCCCATTCCCATACGGGATTCCCACTCCATGAAGGGCTCTACTAGTGACACACACACTGTGCAGTGTGCAGGGCCAGGGATTACCGGGGTGGGGACTGGAATTCCCAACCGCTCATCGGGCTTACTCTTTGGCGACTGGTGTGCTTACGACCTTCTGTTTTGACGTACTTCATTGATGAAGGGTAGTTAAAGGCAGGGGTGTAGGTCCTATTCAGTTGGGAGCTTCAGCCTCCTCCTCCCCCCCCCCAACTGGGGCTTCAGCCCGCCCCCCACTTTGACGAAGAAGTGGGTCAAAGCCGGGGAGAAATCTTCATTTTGTGGATTTTGATGGTACTTTTAGCGATTTTTTCCAGCTCAGCCCCCCAAACTTGTCTGGAGAAGATACGCCCCTGGTTAAAGGGATTATACGGGTTATTCCCAGAATAATTGAGTTACATAGTAAAACATACTTATTAAGGTGGCAGAAGTCCCACGGTAGCCACATTTTTATGGAAATGATCTCTTCTGTACGTAAGGACATTTCAAAGTGCGACGTGATGACACTGAGTACTTTCTGCAGGACCGGCTGAGGCAGAGCCAGTCATCTCTTTTATACTAATACAAACACCTCACTTATGTCATATTTCCGGTCAAATAAGAAATATTTGAAGAAAAACTTGCTTGTTCCGACAGCATCAGCAGTTACCTAGTTTTCCCCATATAATTATATGTTTTTCATGAATTTTCCTGCTAAAAATAATAATAAGCCACCACCAAATTATCAACGCTACAGGCCAGAGATAAGAAAACCACAAAACCTGAACGAACAGTGTGTAGTAATAAAGAATCCCGTAAGTTTTGAATTGCATAATAATTTTGTGATCCAGTGTAGGACTTGCAGATAATTCAAAACTCTCAAATTGCATGATGCAGATTCTAAGATTAAAGTGGTGGACAGTACTTAATGCCGATCAAGTACTCGTTATCTGATACAAGTCTCGAAAAACGCCAAAGTTTTAACGCTGATAATTGCTCAAATAATGGACTAAATGAGCATTGACGTCCCTGTTATATGTCTTAAACGTGTTTAAAGCTCATACAACTGCAAAAGAGTGCATTTCCTTTCAGGACGGAAACCCGTATAATTCCTTTAAATTCTACTGATCATGTTATCCGTTTATGATCGTATCAATTAATGTGCTGTTTGTGGCACTAATAAAGGTTTGGACGCGCATAAAATGAATCACACACAAATAAAAACACTGAAAATTAGCCAGGATCAACAGTAGAACATATCATTGTTTTAATTTTTTATGTCTTTTATTTATGTCTTTATGTCTAATGTTAGTGACACCCGCATCTCTTTTCTCCTCCGCGACAATCCTACAAACGAGGAAACAGACCAGCAGATCCGCGAAGTTCCACCCGGTCGCTTCTCTGGACATTGCTGACGCGTGTGATCGCTCTCGGTGCGTCTCCCTGATCGGCCCGGTGACGGCACTGTGATCAGCCGGTGACGTCACCGGGCGGCGTGCCGCGGAACTGTCCAGCGCGTGCCGCCGCCGCCGTCATCTGTGATCCGTCATCAGTCAAACCTGCAGTGACCGCGTCACCTCTGTCACCTCGCTCCGTCACCGCGTCACCTCTGAGCTCTGACCGCGTCCCAACCGACCCCGCCGTAGAACCGACGGGCTGGCCCGCGTTGTCCCGTCTGAAATTCCAGGTGATTTGACCTAGAGCGTGGGTCGCCTCGGGCGTCGGGGTGGGCTCGAGTGGAGTCGGGGGCGGAGATGGTGGACGGCAGTGGCCGGGGGCAGACCCGCGCTGTCCCGCGCTGTCCCGCGTTGTCCCGTCTGAAATTCCAGGTGATTTGACCCCGAGCAGCTTCACTTGACGATTAGCTTGATTTGCATCGACTTCGAGTAGGCGCCGTTTGATGCGGCACATGTTTGCAGTTGTGGTAGCAGGGGTGGCGCCACCGGGGGGACGCGGGGACGTGTTCCCCCATATCTTCAGATAGCGGGGTACAGTACCCCGCAATCCCAGCAACCTTTCGCTGGACAAAATGTACTCCGTGTATATAATTTCCATCATGTGTCGCCAATGTTTTCCATTTTGAAGCTCAATCAAATTTGGTGACATTGCATACCTAC